>KN486405.1:0-32329 GCA_000787095.1 Periophthalmodon schlosseri | reverse complement strand
GGATATGATGAAAATGTTTCAGAACTACAACTTTCCTCTGCAAACTACCGCCACTGAGCGTCGAGTGCGTCGCGACGATTATTGTTGTTATTTCTCAATGCGTCAGCTGCGTTACCAAGAAGTGGGACTGGTACACACTGGCAACTAAACTTCTAGAAAGTTTTGGGACGAGCTACTCTTTCACCTACTTTGTGTTTTTCTTCCAAACGTCTCGGGCGCGCGTTGGAGGAAGGAAGGATGGAAATAATTCAGATTTGAAGCGAGGGAGTTGTCATGTTTGAAAGGTAAGTTTGCGCTTCATAAACAGTGCGTCCGATTAGGCTATATACAACACTTAGGACGTTTTTGAAAAAGGAAGGGGGGTGTGAGAGAACCGAAATCTGGACTACATATGGAATCCTTCAACAAGTTTATGTAAAAGCGAGTGAAGGGAAATTTCCACTAAGTTTTACTGCGGTTCGACGTCACTTTGTGCGCGTGAATAAGCAGACTACTTCTCAACCTGAGTAATGATCTGTCGTGTTACTTTGTCTTCCCTGCGTCTAAACTCATCATGAAACGTTGATTTTTCATAGCGCTGAGGGGTGAGGACAAGGAGGAACTGGTACTCGTGCGCGCGTGTTCCTGAAAGAGGACTGTCCCATGTCCAAGGAGACCGTGCGTCCACCGGATGGGCCAGCTGGGCCAGGACAGGGCCCGCAGCTGGAGACAAAACCTCTGCTGTCCACTGCACACGGTGAGTCTAGACCAGCCAGAAAAAGTGCATTGCATTGCATGGCCCGTGTGCAAACTATGTTCACTGGATGTTTACTGTCAAGGTTATGGTTGCCTTTGAGAAGCATGATGCTGTCATTGCAAGCTTATTCTTTTAAATGTATCATACACAAATGAATGTTTTAGTTAAATACAGTGTTATTAGTAGAATGCTTGAACAAAAATATCATTTATCTGGAAGTTCACTGTAATATAGACTAGTGATACATTTAAACATAGCCTGTGTCTGTAAATGTGCCTCAGTGTTCAGAGTTAATGTTTTTGCTGTATTCCTCACTTCTTCAGTCTGGATAAACCCTGGTGACTATTAACAGTAACCACAGCCAATTATAGTTTTTTTAATTAACTTTCTAGTTGCCCCTAAGATTATCACATGTCGAAAAAGCTTATATTCCACACCCCCTTTTCTTTTTTTTTTTTTCTTTTTTTTTCAAACAAGCAACGGACCGTTAACTATCCTATTTATACCAAGCGTCATTATGGCACTGTCAAAAAATAGCAAAGTAGGACAGAGTAAGCAATCAGTGGGGCTGCTGGATTGCGAATGGATTTTCAGTGGACCTTCAAAAACGCTCATAGTTAAGACTCTGTCCCAGCCTCTGTCTCTGGGGACTGTAGATGTTCTGAGAATAGAGCCATTTATTTCTAAGTGTGATCACTAAATACTGCGATGCATCACACAGTAGTGCTGCTAAAGCCACTGCAGGTCTACACATCAGCCCTGTGCTCACAGAAGTGCCATATCTAACCAGGGCATAGGCCGGGCCCATTCATTGCACTGACCATCTATCACTGCGTACAAACACCACTGTAGTACTAGGCCAATCACACACTTACATGCAGCTATAGAGAAGTGCTACCAATGTTGATTTTGTTTGGTTTTCCGTCAGTGTCATGCTTTGGTGACTAACGCTAAAGAAGTAATTGCACAAACTATGACAAAAATTTCATACATATTTATCAGTTAAAAAGATGAATAAACTTATTGACAAAGAGTACTGATGTTTTTGTCCAGGGAACTTGTTTGTACATGTCCCATGAAGACACGCAATACAATTTACCATAGACTAAATTAGCATCACATTTTCGTCGTCTGAAACTAGATTAAACTAAAATCTGTTGTCAAAATTAACAAATTGAGTACTATTCATGTACTCTTCTGCTGAGTCATAGCTAAGTATTTTTTGAAGGGATAGGTTTAAGTCAGGGTTCAAGAATTTGGCACGAAATGGTTAATAACAACAGAACAGAACAGAGCACTAGTGTTCAATGACAAAAAAAAAACCAAACTGTTATTTTTGAAGTCGGTGTCTTACAGGGATGCGTGGATGTGTCTCTCCTGTTTTTGCACAGCTATCAGGCTACAGCTTTGCTCACTAACTTTTTCCAATGCACATGAATGCAGCCTTTATGGGAGTAAAAAGGAGCTTGGCAGGTAGAGCACACCCGGGAGCAGCGGGAGGAGAGAAAATGAGATCCAGATTCTGGCAGGGCCTACCTGAACAGCCTAGGTCTCACATTGTGCATTACACAGTGTGGTTTAGTCACTGTTGTTAAAAAAAATAAAAAACAAAACACATGAAATGGCCATAACCAGGTCAGATTTATATAGGCAAAACTAAAGCCACCAAAAACAAAAATATATTTACCTAAATTTGGTGCAGTCCATCTAGCTAAGACTTTGCTATTTTCACATTGTCAGTTGAAATAGCAAGCCTTGACCTCTATGAACCAGGGTGGGACATAACTAAAACATTTTCATCATACATTTCTTAAAAATAAGCACAATTTATTTTTAGAGGATTGGCTGTAAACCTCTCCATTAATAAAATCCAAGCTGGTCATTGACAACTTCAAATGACTGGCTCTTGATACAGTTACAATCTTCTTACTTGCACAGTCCTACTCTCAATGTCTAAACTACAACAGACTTTTGCAATATGTTTATTAACTATCAAACATTGCATGTGACCCTAGATGTTTCTGATATTGAATCAACTGGAAAAAGCCCGTCGTCCCGGAAACCACCCACGGAAGGTCATGTGACAGAGGAGAGGACCAATCACTGCGAACCTATTAGAAGTAAGTTTAACAACCTGGAAAACTGTAGGATATCTCTGAGTGTTTGTATGATAAACGAGCTGTTAAAATGTAGTCAAAATGATTACTGTAGTTGGCTTGTACACAGAGATGGCTAAGGCATGTAGTGAGTGTTAAGCAAGGTGATATTTAAATTTAGGAGCTTCTAATTTCAGACACCATTTAACATTTTCCAGCTGCCGGGGGGCTTGTTGTCACATATGAACATGCAAGGGGCAAGATTTGCTTACAAGTTTAAAAAAAGATATAATTTAATGGTTCTGGTAAGGCTGGCAGTTAACGCTTAACTTGTTCAATCCTGTTCTACTAAACTTTTGATTATAACTTTGTGTCGCTATAGGCAAGATGGCTTCTGTGGTATGAGTGTGTTGGTAGAGCTGTCACGATAACAGATTTTGAAGTGCAATACATTGCTGAAGTAAATATAGACAATAAATGATAATACTGAAACAAATTTATGCCACTGGAACAATAACCCTAAAGCAGATTTATACCACAAAAGCTATTCTAAATCTGCAGTATTGTTAAAAAGCCATTAGCTGCAATAAATAAATAGCAGAATGAAACTCTTTAGTACTTAGTTTGGGTGTGTAATGAGTCATAAAAGTTATTTATTCACCATTTTATGACTCAAAATCTCAGACTGCCAAAAAATAACAAAAAAAATTCCCAGTGATTCAAAGAAAAAGTAAACATAAATATTGACCCTACCCAAAAATATTGTTCCAGCTTTCATATATTGAACGATAAGTCGATATAGTAATTACTGTGCCAGGCCTACGTGTTGGTTTGGAAAGGGAAATCTCCAATGATATAGTTGTGAAAATCCCCCTCAAAATGTTCACAAGGCAAAGGGCATTAGCCTGTTTCACATGTCTATAAATGGTGGCAAGGAAATGTGGTAAGAGTTGCACAATTTTGAAAAAAAATAAAAAGGACAATTATTGTGATTAGATTTGCGATATATGTTGCGATATATATGTTTGAACATGTTTGAAGAAGTGTTAACTACCAGTACAAGATCTGTTTACTTCTATGCATTCTATTATATAAATAGTTTGTGCCTTTGTAATGGGATAATTGCACCAACTCGGCAAATTTTGATTTGATTGTGATACATATCACTCTAGAAAATGTATAGTGTATTTCTGACAATTGGAATTCTACCGTTGGGAATATCAGGGGCCACAGATGGGCGCTAGTGGCAAAAACTGACATTGTGTCCTTAGGCAAAGCACTTCATCCACATTGCCTAGTATGAATGTGGTGTGTGAGTGTTGGTGATGGTCGGAGGGGCTGACGGCATAGATTGACAGGCTCACTTCCGTCAGTCTGCCCCAGAGCAGCTGTGGCTTCAATAGTACCTTACCACCACCGAGTGTGGAGTGAATGAATTATGCACCGTAAATGCTATATAAATCTAATGCATTATTATTATTTATGTGTGAGAGTTTAGAGAAATGAGATCCTCTCTAAAACACCATTCACACACTAGCAAGTCAAATCTAAATGAACTCTGTGAACTGGAGCTTTTTATTTTGCAAATATTATTTACATACTGTAAATACGGGCTGTAGTGTAAGGTCCATGTATTTTTTGTCCTTGTTGGGTGTCAGTGTATTCACTGAAAACATTCTATATTTTTTGTATGTGTCTATTATTCCAGAGAAGGGTTAACTTGAGTTTGGCTTGGTGTAACAGCAGCTGATTGCTTCCATCCTGTCGTGGATTGTGTTTGAACTTGAATTAACTGCTTTTTGTTTGTTTCTCTGTTGTTAACTTTTCCAGGGTACATTTCTTTCTTGGCTCTCCACTGGTTTGAGTTGAAAGTCTCGCCGATGGCTTGTTTACTTAAGCTTAAGAACAATGATTTTGTTGCTAAAATGTTGCGTGCACGTTTGAGGAGGTCCCCATAGCTCTGCAGGTGTTTCTTCTGGAGGCATGTCTGTGTTTTATGTGAGCAGATAGGCCCCCGTGACAACAGTTTTGTGTTGTTATTGATGTCACCCTCTTCCGTTTACGCACACTCTACTTTCTCTCCTTCTTCTGTCAGTCTGAGGTGTCTGAGGAGGGATTTTGGATGCTTTAGGTGCCGAAGCTCATGAAATATTGAACAAATCTAAAATTGGTAGAGTTTATTTCTGTGAAACTAAATGTTGTGTGATAGAAAAAAAGAAAATTATTTGGTTGAGGGCCCCGCCACTTTCTTGTCTCCATGGAGATGTTATTGTATTGCCTTTAATGTTCCACAATCTGGCATTGAACTTATGTATATTTCAGTTATGGGTGTTTTATTGCTCAAAATACCTTGAAAAACATGCTTGCTGACCGCTAACTTGGCCTGGTGGTGTCACTTACTTATCCTCATAGAGATAGGTGAGGTTTAAAGTCATACTGTGGAACATTCTAGGCAAAGCAATAGCATCCCTATGGAAATGTGGGGGACCCTCCAGAAAAGTTACAGCGCATGCTTAAAGGGCCCATATTATAGTATTTTCTGATCTATGCTATAATGTTGTTTCCTCATCACAAACAGACCTGGAGTTGTGTTTTGTTTCATCAACACATGTTTAACACACAAACCCTGCATATTTAGGCTTAGGAGTTCTTCTCTCCAACAGAAAACACTCTGTTCCACTTTGTGATGTCACGTGGTAATACAGGAAATGCTCCTGTGTTTTTAAATTCCATACATCTTCACTACAATCATTTGGATGATTTCAGCCCTGGAATTGCCAGTCTCTACTGAACTAAAGGTAAAAGGTAGCTGTTAATTTGAAAAGTACCGCTTCATGACAAGGTGGAACAGAGCGTTTTGAGTTTTGGAGATGCAGACAGACTAATAAACTGTGATTACTCAAACATGTGTGAATGAAACAAAACACATCTTTATGTATGTTTTTGATGAGGCAACAACATTATAACATGGCTTAAAGAGTCATTTTTGTGTCAATTTTGTGTAATATAGGATCTTTTAATAATCAGAAACAATTAAACAAATTATTGCTGACATCCCTAATACTAATTATGTCAAAACTACAACTTGGAAATTTAAATGAATGTATATAAACAAGTGCCAAACATTTGCTAGCTATTTTGTGCCCCAAATCTCCATGTAAGGAGGTAAATGAGTGAATAAACCTGATCTGAAGTCTGTAGAATGTATTTATGCCATGAGCCTGAAATTTAGTCTACCAATCCAAAATATTTTCTCTCAAGGCATCTAGTAGCATCCCTTGCCGACAGCTATAATTGAGAGTCTTCTTTACCGCACAAACAGGAAATCAATATGAAATCATCCTCCTGCCCCAGTCCTGCCCCCCAGCTCTCCCTCTGAACCTGGGGGAATGCAGAAGCCTTGTGTTGCAGACAGATATTTTTACAACAAGAATAAATCCCGTATAATGTTTCAATAACCATGTTTTGACAAGCGGATGTGTATTTTACAAAAGGGTAAACATATAAAAACTGTATGGATAACTGTCCATTTTAAATCTAACTTTTAGCATCTGAGGATTTTGGCGAAGGTTTGATGAAAATAACAATAAGCAGCCAGTATATCTTTTTTATTATTTTGATGCTTTTTGGGCAATATAAAGGCCACACAAAGCTCTATTCCACTCAAATATTGCGGTACATTATAAGGACAAGTTCCTTTCATTTCAAACATGCAGGCTAAGACTAGGCCTGTCACAGTAAGACATTTTGAAGCACGATATATTGCTACAGATAAATATTGCGATAAACGATAGTATTGAAACTACTTAATGTCACTGACACAATAATGCAAGATAATTCTTGTAAACCATTTTTAAATAAAGAATAAACCAATAATTATCCACTGAAGTTAGTTATTCAACCTTCTACAGCTCAGATCTTATCATATTGCAACAAAAATGACAAACATCTCCCTACTTTGCAAAGAAAATGTACCCATGATAAATACTGAGCCCCAGATATATTGTTCCAGCTTTCAGGCCTTGCTAACATGCTAAACTTCCAGCTAAGTCCTACTATCAGCTATCAAAATTCATTGTGTACTCAGCCTAGTTATTTTTTTTAAATATTATATAAAGTTTGTCCAGATTGTAATGAAGTTGAAGTTGAACGACTGCCCTTGATTTAAGGTTGTTTTCAGTGGGTACTTCCTGAGGGCTAGCTCCTCTCTGGAGAAGAGGAGGAGTCTGGTGGGAGATCCAGAGGTTCCGCTGGAGACCATGCTGGGCTGATATCTGCTAAAAACAGAGCCATGAAATAAATTGGCATCAAAGAGCTCCGGTTTGAGGACTTTAATCGTCACATTATTCATTGGATTGTTGAAATAGTTGTTAGCACTTCTGAGCTGGATAAAGATGACCTTACAAGCTTCTTAAGAGCAGGGTTCTGTTTTTTATCTGTGGTGAGAAGTGGTGAGACAAGAAGGTCAATGAACACACATGCTTCTGTGGAGACTATCTGCTGGCCTTTAGCAGCCGACTATCAGTAGGCTATAGAATAGAACTGTATAAGCCACGCTGGGATATATTGATAATCCAAACGTTGGCATTTGTATAGTGGTACAGAGCAGTTTGTACTCCTGCTTTATAGTGAGGAGGTTGAGGGTTCAAATCCTCGACCACTGCACAGTTTATAGGCTTCGGCTGCCTGTGTAAGTTAAAGAAGGCGAGCTGAATGTGATTAATTATTATTCCTGTACTGCCCTGTTTGCCTCAGACATATTTGAAATTTCCTCAAGTTGTTAACAACCTTTTAACCTCAGACATTTTGAGAATATTTTCCATCTATAGGAGCTGCATGGTGATTGTTGTTATGCAAGATTCATATCTTTATTGTAATCCTTGGAGCTTTGTCTCTGTAGAAATAATGTGTCTAAAGCGTAGCCCTATTATAAACTGAGCCATAATTTTCAAGTGATTACTTACCAGTGGGTCATGGAATCAAAAACGGTATAAATAGGGTGAAATGCTAGTGTAGGGGTTGATTAAAATGGCCATTGTAATTCTACCTCTGTTGTAATTATTTTCTCATTGTCTTGGTGCAGATAGATTTCATATGGGAAATTTCAAGTGTGTTAATTAGCATATTTTACCCGAAGTGGCCAGGCCTATTCAGTGTTAATTTTTTTGAAGATATTCAAAATACTTGAGTCCAATGATTAGATATGCATACCTCACTTCATAGGCTGTGGGCTTTCAAGAGCCTATGTTAGACACCAGGAAACACAGGCTGCTACAGACTGAGCTGTAGTGCACAGTTTTAGTTCAGACAATTGAACTATTGAAAGTCTTTTGACCGTTTTTTGAAGTGGCTCTTACACTGTAAAATATATTGACAATGGGAACAATTCCATTCATGTCTGGTACGTAAGAAAGTACATGACAAGTATTATAACATGAGAACAAAAATATCACTTCATTAATAACAATAAGACTTTATGAAGTATTATCATAATCACATTTTCATAGTAAAAATGTCAATATGTCTACTGCAAATGGGAATCATTAAGTAACACCGTATTCCCTGAAGGACCCCTACTGCACAATACTTACAATTTATGACTAAACCTTTTCGTGCTATTGGCTATCAAACTTTAGTAACAGATATTGGAGCAAAAAATACTCAAGTAACTATAAAAGTGTCACATGAAAAAAAGTATTAAAAGTACCTATTTAAAGTAAAAGTATTTTGTGCAGATTTTCAGATCTAATAAAGCTTCAAATGTAGTGATTTTGATAAAGATTTGTGCTGAATTTTGATCTACAGGAACAATGGAATAGATTTTTTTTTCAAGCTGTTTTTATTTGTATATTTTTGTTTGCTGAAACTACAAAAGTGTGAAAAATAAACCACTCAGCCTTTTGAGCAGGTCTCAGACAATAATAAAATACTTTCACTTTTCAGTCCTGTTCAAAAATGTGGTGGAGTAAAAAGTACAGATATCTTCTCTCAAATGTAGTGAAACAAACGTAAAAAGTATCCACTTTACTTAAGTGAAGTACAGATACCTAAAATTTGTACTTAACCACAGTACTTTATTACTTTTACTTTGTTTCGTTCCACCACTGTAGCTGAAACAGTTTAATTAATTAATTGCAATTATTAGATTATCGTCACTGCACAGACCCCAGAACATGTTTTAGCGGAATCCCTTTAGTTTAGGCTGGGACAAATTTGGTAAAAAAACCAAAAAAACAACAAAAAAAGACCATATTTACAGCCCCTTTGCTGTCCCCTCACGATAATTGCTATATCGACTTATCGTTGAATAATTGACAGCTGGAACAATATAATTTTGGGTCTCTATATTTATCATGAGTACTTTTTCTTTGCAAAAGTGGGGAGATTTGGGGTATTTTTGTTGTTTCAATATTATCGTTTGTTGCAATATTTCTCTGTAGCAATATACCCTGCTTCAAAATGTGTTATTGTGGCACGTCTGCCCTTTGCAATCTAAGCAACTAATAGATTAATCAAAAGAATAATTGATTGATTAGCAAAGTAACCGTTGCAGCCCTACTTTTTGAGCTATGGGTAACTGCTAAGAAAGATAATACACAATTCCACATAATATTATAACCCCAGCAAGTAAAAGGTCCAATAAGTGAACTTGATTTGAATCCCCCAACTTCCAAAGCCAGCATAGCCTTGTCACTGTCTTTCACTTTGACTTGGAGCGAGTGAATGGAGAAAAAACATGCAGCTGAAATGAGCGCTGCGCTGGGGGGATTACTTGGCCTCTAGCCGGGTTTTGGCTCCAACATTAAGGTTAAAACCCTTTCTATTACCCCAAGCGCTGTTGATGTTGCCCCCGCGAGCTCCAGGCCGCTGCCCCTCCGCTGTTTGCAGGTTGAGTGGCTCAGAGAGGGGTCAGTCTGACAGGCCCTGCTCAGTGGAGGGTGACCGGGGAGAGCCAGGGGAGAGCCAAGGGAGACCATCGGAGCTCCAGACACACAGGCATCCAACACTTACATCCCCCCCCTCCCTCCTCACCTCCTCTCCGCGACTAGAGCTAAAATCGATAGGGGTGTCTCTGCGTTTAAGAAGCCATTGAGAGGCAGACGAGCAGGCCGGTCCCGGAGGTTGATCTGCAGCTTAAGGCTCTGATTGGCACAAGGAGGAGAGAGGCACTGACCCACAGCTGTCCCATTAGCACAGGGTTAATGCGCAGATTGATACGGGCCAAACAAAAGGAACTTGGTGTGGGGGAGTTTGATAGACTGTCTAACTCCTCTTTGACCTGCAGTGATGCTGGATTTTGGCTTCCACTCAGAGCAAGGCTTCAAATCTTCGATAAATGAATCACAATAAGGCAAGTTCAGCAATTCACTTCAAGCTTTCCATCAGTGGTAACATTTTTAATGGTCACATTTTTATATAGCGTTTTTCCATCTTCAAGGCACTCAAAGATCCATAGACCCATCTGTGCCATGTGTTCTGTTTCGAGCCTACTTGAAACTCGTTTTATATTTTTATCGAAATGCCTTTTCCCACACAGTTTGACTAGTATTAAAGGGCCCATATTACGCTATTTTCTGATCCATGTTATAATGTTGTTTCCTCATTAAAAACATACCCGGGGTTGTGTTAAGTTTCATTCACATGTTTAACACACAATCCTGCATATTTAGGCTGTGTTCTTCTGTCAAACAGAAAACACTCTGTTCCACCTTGTGATGTCACATGGTAATACAGGAAGTGCTCCACTGTGTTTTTAAACTCCATACACCTTCAATAGAATCAATTGGATGATTTCAATTCCGGAATTACCAATGTACTGATTGAATACTAAACGGACGGTAAACGGTAACTGTTAACTTGAAAACTACCACTGCATAATATCACAAGGCAGAACAGAGCATTTTAAGATTTAAAATGCAAGATTCTGCAAAATGTTTTAATTTCACAGTTTATAAAGTTTCAGAAACAGAGTTTGAATACAATTATAGGTCTTGTGGTCATTAGTTGCCACGTATAGCTGATTATCCCCGAGCAAGTTTTCGAACTTTTAATATAAGGTTTTGTTTTTTTTTTGTTTTTTTTTTTTTCAGAAAGTCTATAAGAAAAATGAATGGTAAATTTAGTTACGGAACCGCAGGGTGGGCGGTCACTGTGGAGCCCCATTGTCCATCAGTTTTATGCTATTTTGTGGAACATTGGTAAAAATAAGGATTTTGACCCTAAACCTAAAACATAGTACACATTTAATGTAAAGAATCAGTTGATTTGACTGGAATTAGGTGATATTAAGAAAATAATGTCATGATATTTAATACTATTCTGTTTATAAATTACATAAAAGTTTGTTGGTTTGATATTATATGCAGAAATTTACCGGTTTGGAAGCAGAAAGAATGGACAAGCTGAAAACAGTCTGACAAGGGACATACTGTGTTGGCTTAACTGGGTCATAGCATCTCCACCGGTCTGCAGCAGTCAACATTCATCTAAAGTTGTCCAAGTAGGAACAGCAATGAGTCAGGAACATGCTCATTATTTAACAGGACTATAGTAGGCTGCTTGTTCTAACTGTGCAGCCTGTATATTTAGTGTGTGGTTGTGTCTAAGTCTGTGTCTCAGTGTATCTGTGTGTACAGCTCCTGCTCCTCACTGGCTCGGCGCGTGTGGAACCGCTGCCACTGAATTTCAAACACGAGACTTTCCCGTGCAACTTGTACTTTGAGGAGATTTTGAAGCTGGCGGAATTTTTGAGTCATCGATGTAACTGAAACTGAAAATACCCTAGTTTGCTCCTCTCTCTCCTTTCTCTCTCGCGCTCTCTCTTTATTCCTGCCTCTCTCACTCACCCGCTATTTCTCCCCCGTTTCTATGTCGCTCCTTTCTTTCTCTCTTACTCCTCTCTCTCTCTTTCTCTTCCCCCTTCTCTCTCTCACTCCCTCTCATTCTCTCTCTCCTTATCTTACTCCTTTCTCTCTCTCTGTCTATGCCCCATTCTGCCTTTCTCCCTCTCACTCCTTTTCTCATTGTCTCTACCCCTCCAAACCCTCATCTCTCTTCCTCTCTCTCCTTCCCTTTCTCTCTCTCTCTCACACTCTCTGTCGCTCTCTTTCTCTCTCTCTCCCAATCTTCACCCTCTGTCTCTTTCATCCTCCTTCTCGTCTGTTCACTTGACTTCACTCTTCTGCTTTGGTTTTTGTTGTGAGCCGTCAGTAGGCAGAGGGTGGAGCACTTTTGGGGAGTACAGAAGCTGGCAGCTCCCTCAGGCCTCCTCTGAGTCACATCGTAATTTATCTTTCTAGAAAAATGTGGTAGCTATCTGTGTATGGGCTAAATCCTCGCAAGATGTACTCAATTTTACAAAAATCCAGCAATCATACATTCACTTGTCCCTCTTGGATATAATAAAGAAACAAACTGATAATAGCAAGTGAAAGTGAAAATTTGACAAAACATAGTTTAAGTTTATTTAGAACACAGGCAGCTCTGTGTACTTTACAACGGGGCCACTGAACTGTGGAACAAAACACAATCAAAGTCATAGTCAACAATCATTATTTGGGCCTTTATTTGAAACATTTGGTTGTGATATCGTGACATTACAGCATTAAAGATTGTTCAAATGGAGGTGGAAGACAAGTCAGTGAGCTCTTTAACTGTCATATTGCACATTTGTTGAACTGGTTTATGGTTAATATCTCTATAATTACTGGGCCTGTCCATATGAAACAAAACTGGCACAAAGTTCAACGTCTTCTCTGTCGGCCTGAATGAACTTCCCTTCTTTACACAAAGTTCAATAGTGAAGATGTGTAGTAGTAAAAAAGAATGTCCAAAAACTAAACCGTTTAATTACGTTGCGATTGTATAGTTTTAACACTTTCTTGTTCTGTAAAGCACTTTGAATAAGGCCCTACTTTGTGTTGTGCTCTACAAACAAACTTCCCTTGCCTGTCCAATAAAACTGTGCAGTAAAAATTATATTCAAGTTTTTTTGTCAACATCAGAAAACACGTGAATCACAGGCTGTGTTCTGCAGCGTACCGCCTGCTGTTGTAGGTGTTGTAGCGCAGCGCTGTTTCTCTGAAGTCTTTTAGCCTGGAATGGACTTTATTTTTGATGAATTTGTGGAACTTTTCTGAGTGTCATTTTGCCAAGTGAGTCCTCCTTGTATTTCCCGAGGATACAGACGCCGTGTCTCAGCAGACCTAACGCTACTACTGTGCTGTTGTTCATCTGTCTCCTTTTCTCCGTTAGTGCTTGTGGTCTGGGAATGCATCTGGGACTTAAAAGCAGCGGGGGCATGCAGTGTCTCTGTTCAGCTTTCCTCTGTATCCATTCTTCCTTCTTCGCAAACGTCGCCATCCACGTATCGCTGTGTTGTTGTTGTTAGCGCAAAAGCGTGCAGCGTGCAATCCTATTGGCTCAAATCTCATGGGTGTACCTGACATGGCGTAAGGATCATGGTATACGTAGTCATTTGTAGTCATATGTAGTCATTTGTTTTTTTTTCCCCGACACAAACTCAGAACTATTATTTTGGACATAAATACATGCCGTTTAATACCGAAAAGAGACCACAGCAATATCGAGGCAATTTTGTTTCTGCAATATCACAGTGTCGCTAATGCAGAATTAATAATGCTCATACAAAGCTTTCAGCGGAATTTAATCGAATATGTTAGATCAAAAATCCATGTTTAATTGAGAATATTTAGCAATGTTGGCAAGATGCTTATTTTCAGGTAAGAATTCCCATACACGGGAAGCATGTAAACCAATCAAAAGGCTAAATACAAAAAAGTCATAAAGTCAGTGAGTAAAAATGAATGGACTGAAGCGTCCTCTTGGTAGAGGAGTTGTAATGCTTTGAGCACAGCCTGATGTTGTATGTTCTGGTGCATTAGAAGCCTCAAATTAGCAGCATGCTAAATTCCACACATCAGTGACCAGAGACTTGTGCTGCTCCAGCGCTGAGTCTGCGGCTGTCTTCTGCACTTCGTCATTCATGTCAGAGAAAAATACAAATATTGCGCAGGATATTAGTATTTAGGCCAACTAATATTGAAAAGCAGACGGGTTATATGCCACAGAAATCTTAACAGGATTTTCTTAGAGTCTAGGTCACAATTTAGATTTGCATCACAATTTATGTACATTAGTATAACTAGACCATGAACCAAAGAGTATCACCCATATCGCCAGTAGTACTTGCACCACAGTTTGAGAAACACATTATTAGATTATCAAATATTTTGCATTAGTCTTATAAATAGCTTTTCCAAACACCCAAAACAGCTGACATGCCCTGATTTACCGCCCAGTGTCACTTAGGGTTAGAGTGAGAGTTACACTGACACATTCCATGTAGGCAGAGAAAGTCAAGTGGTTTGCCCAAGGACACAACAACAGCATCCTTTGCCAGTAACAGGAGTTTAATACTACCCTAAATGTATCTGAGCTACTGCTGCTCTAATAAAATAGCAGAATTACTTTTTACATTCAATAATATTATGTCAATATAATGTATCCAAATAAATCTGGCTATTAAATAATAATAATAAAATTCATTTACTGCATGTCCACAACACACTTGAAGCGTGCGTACACTACACCAGCCTCTTGCCGTCAAATCAGGCTCTTTTCTTTCAAGTTGCCGTCGCCACCGCAAAATGTAATTAAGCAGAACAAGGTCCGAGGGGGTTATTTTTCCACTCAATCAGCAGCAAATTCTGAAACGACCAAATCCCTGACGCCCGACTCCCCATTCGTCAGGAGGAGGGAGTGATGGAGCGGGTGGAGGGGGCTGGAAAATAATATTAATCTGTGTCTTCAAGTATCACTTAAAGAACCCAAATATGGACGACTGTCTGAGAGTTAAAAGTGCTTAAAACCCGTGTTATGGAGCTCTACACTCCCACCCTCTTTTAAGTCGCAAAGTAAATTATTATCATTATTTTTTTTATTTTATTTTATTTATTTTTTTCCACAGACAAAAAAAGGTGGAAGCAGGTATTTAAATCTGTCCAACTTGTTCTTAGCTCTCACAAACCCTCTGGCGCATTACTAGTATTCACATGCATGATTTTTTTTAACTTGCAAGAGAAAAGTTGGGCAATGCAGCTTAAAGAGTTTGAGGCTCTCCAATTATATATGTGGTAACTAGTGACTATAATGTGAAGAGAAGCTCCAAAAAACTGTACTTAAACTTCAAAATATGGCAACATTTATAGTTTCCATTCACCCATCCATTTTCTTACGCTTATCCGGGGGCCGGGTTGCGGAGGCAGCAGTCTAAGCAGGGACTCCCAGGCTTCCCTAACCCCAGACACAACCTCCAGCTCCTCTGGTGGGACCCTAAGGCTGGGCTCCTCTTGTCGTGGAGGAGCAGCTCTACTCCACGCTCCTCCAGTGTGACTCCTCACCCTGTCTCTAAGGGAGCACCCATACGCCCTGTGGAGGAAAGTCATTTTGACCACTATTATCTGTGATCTTGTCCTTTCAGTCCTTTCCCAAAGGTCACGACCGTGGATGAGTGTAGGAACGTAGATCGGCTGGTAAATCGAGAGCTTTGCCTTTTGACTCAACTCCTTCTTTACCATGATTAATAGTTTCAGAAATATATTTTAAATATGATGCCTTATTCTCATTAATGCCAATAGCTGAACGTAACTGAAAACTATTGTAATCATGTGACAGCACGAGGGAGGTGTCATGGAGATGGCTTGAAAAGTCGACTAAAAGTTGATATTTCCTGCCTAAATGAGACGGTCCACAGTGTGATCAGACTTGACAGGTGGCGACAGCTTGTAGATTTGTGTTGCGCTGCACTGTAACACGCCCACACTGCAAATGCATAGAGCTTGTCACTTTGGCTGATGAGGATCCAATATTGGAGCTAATTTAGCCAGCCTCCTCATACCATCATCATCATCGTAGCCATGTCTTCATCTTTATGTATGTCGTTATGATTTGAACGAATGCAAATCACGGTGAGGACTGACAGGACCAGGATTGCAGCGTGATCAGGGTAGTTTCATATTTAGTGGGAACGAGGGAATTTATTTTGCCAAACAAACTATTTTGTCTTGGGGAAAAAAAAAAACATGGCTCCCTTCCCCATGGTTCTTCATCCTCCTAGAGCCACAATATCTAATCTAATGGTTAAGTTGAGTTCAGTTTTGAGTTTTGGTAGGATCTGAATTTGGAGTATTTCGATCAGGACTATTTTTAGTCATTCTGCTTTCTGATAGGACGGTCATCTTTTGAACCAAAATATCAGTTGACAACACTGACCATCAGGTCCAATGTTTTTGTAATTAATTGTAACTCAGCATTACAGTTGTTATCAGGAAGACCAACATTTGATTTGAACATGTTTACTTTCCTTGCTTAAATGTTAGCGAATGTGCACTGTCCCATTCAGTTTCATAGGTATTCATTTCTTAAAAAATCACAAGTTTATGGTAAGTGAGTATTTTCTGCACGCTAATATGCAGATAATACATTTGCAACGCTGCGCAGAACTAATTTGCTCACATCTTTAACCACTCTCCCTTGTATTTTTAAAATTGCCACAGACCACTGGCTGTATGTATATTCTGATGCATCCTATTAGACAATAAAAGTCCTTGTGCTGGAGTTTGGAAGGTCAAACGGTAAACGAGGCTTTGATATGCCCAAGGAAATGTTCAATCAGAAGCCTTTGTAATAACATTCATTGTGCTCTTCTCCTTGCCCGGCCCTGTCTCCCTCTCTCCGCAGCATAATTCCCCTGGTTTTGCGTCTATAAATATGGACAGGCAAGACGTATAATTTCTAATGAGAAAATATATCCCTTTGGATTGAAGGCTGGGGCTGCTCCTGTTTGTTGGGAGGAGAGATGACACCCCGGGCTGTTTTGGCAGAGAGAGGGGGGTAGTAGTAGTAGTGGGGCTGGTAAGAGCGGCCCGCCTAGGTCATTGCACATTTACAAATTAGCATTTCAATCATCCAGGTACACGGCCAGTCAAGCACAAAATATACATGTTTTTCTAATTCACACCACATAAAGATAAACAATATAATGGTAGTGATGCTGAAAGGAGACCTATTTATTCCATTGGAGCAAACTGAATGCAGCCCTACTGTCATATTCAAACCATATCAGAGCCAAACTCCTGCTTTGTGTAATAATGGTTATTAGCAGATGAAGAGCAGATGTGTGTTTATTTGGCCGACGTGATGTGACATTTGAATAACTGTTCTGCTCTGTCTGATGGGCATTCTAATAAGCCTAGGCAAACAGCACTCTCCTCTCTCCTCCTTTCTAGCCTCATCTCAGGGGCATTAATATTAAAAAGCAGCCATCTTCAGAAGCAGCTTGTGTTTTGTTGAGTCGGCTCGCGGCCTATACCTGAGACTGTAGAGGAAGCGCCGTGCAAATGAGGATCTCCTAGCTGCCCTGTTTGACCTCTCCGTTATATTTTCATGTTCGGGACTATTTTAGATTCTTGTTTATACGGGTCTGAATCGGTTGACGTGAATGCATATTACCTCTGTGTGGCTTATGGGAGCTTCATCCAGCTTTGACATATATCTACAGCAGTTCTCTCCTTCGTCTTTTGGGTGCAATTTCCTCTCCCTCCTGTAGGACCCATTTCTGTGACACAAACGGAGGTGTTTATGTGCTCCGTTTTACATAGCGGGCGCTCCCCCTCGCAGCTGCGCTCTCTCCGGGTACCCGCGCTCCCGGTCCCCGTGTGGCGCAGACGCTCAACACGCAGTGACAAATGGCAATTATATTTGTGTGTTCTTCATGAATCCATCAAACACTGGCCTTTTAAAAATGTTCCCCAGATATTTGAGGCTGTCAGCCACTACGAGACACTGGGACCAAATTGGGATGCTGCTTAGACAGTCAAGAAGCACTCAGCCCCTAGTTTCCCTTGTGATATGTGTGACAGCGTGTGTAGAGAAAGCATGTTTTATTCAACTACAAATGTACACTGGCAACAGTTGTTGATGGGCTGGAAATAGGGCGCTTACAAGTCCAATTTGAAATGTGTATGTGTCCGGCTCTGGCTGCAAACACGTGTTTTAATGCAAACTGTCAGGCTCACCGCTCAGTTATCAGCTCTGGAGCAGTACGGCGCACCCCAGGCCGCCACAAACTGCACGAGGAGCTGATTCGGACTAAAAATAAACTAATTGGAACTTGTTCTGATCAAATGCTTTTTCATTGTCACTTTTCACTTGCTGTTTTTGTACGCAATAGGGGTTTTACATGATTAGGCATGGGATGATATTGAAATTTGGTGTCACAATTATCATGGCCAAAATAACTGTGGTTAACGATTATATCACGATAATTATTAAAGCTGCTGACAGTTTTTAAATGTTCTGGATATGAATAATTATAATTTTAATATCATGAATAAGTTCTATATTTAAACAGCTGTTATAGTATTGTACTCTGTTATAAGTGAAAACAACATCATGGAGTAGTTTTTTTCTGCACATTCTTGTGATATAATGGCCATTATCTTTGTTGGCGATCATCACGTTTATATAAAATGTCCCATGAATGATTATTGTTGACCCTTTTTATCATGATAATCATTACTGTTTATTGTCCCATCCCTACATATGATATCAAAATGTGCGTTACAATTACAAAATTACATCACAATTGTTATAATTTTTCACAATTATTGCCACCATGACCAAATAACATTAAATGTAAAAATAAAATTGCAGCAGCATTCACCTTGTAGGGCTTAACAGAATTGTTGATTTAACCAACAGAAAGTTAGAAAGTCAAACAAAGACAAGTAGGCGAGGCAAGACAGGGCGAGTTTATTTGCATAGCACAGTTTGTACACGAAGTAATTCAAGTGCTTTACAGAATAAAGACATTAAAATCACAATACAAACAAATATAAATAATAATATATAACATAAATAATCATCATAAAATTAACATTAAAATAGAAGAGTGCGGAATCAAAACCTTTCAGTCATATGCACAGCTAAACAGAACCTTTTTGAGCCTGGACTGAAACATTGCCAAAGTTGCGGCCTGTCTCACATCTTCAGGAAGACTGAAGAAACTGAAAACACTGATTCCTCATGTTTAGTCCTGACTCTGGGCAGCAGCTGGAGGCCGGTCGCTGAGGTCCTCAGAGTGCGAGATGGTTCATATGGCACTAATATGTTAGAGATGTACTTCGGTGCTAGGCCATGGAGAGACAAAAGTATGTGACAAACTTTATGAAATCCAACCTTCTGAAGTTAATTTGACATAAACTGCAAGAGAGAGGTTTAAGGTTTAGTTTTTTTGGACTATATATTGAATTCTCACAATTAGTAGTATTTTTCAGTTCTTATACTGTGACCTGAAAATGAATCACAATTATCCGATTATCTTGACATTTCTAGTACACTATAATAAAATGCTATTGAGAAAGGTAGTATAGAATGCATGTGACGGTAAATTACGTGTGGCATTGTACTGTTTCTATTTAGCACACTCCAGTCAATTGATTATACAGTAAAAGTGGCTGAGTTTTATGAGGACTGACTTAATTCAGCTTTTCTCATTATTTCTTCATTTGTCTGCTGGTGGCTCTACTGTCTGTCATTGCCATCCCTGACAGTATCACCATTATTATGATCAATGATTATGAATATTACCCCATTGTGACCATTCGTCTTTGTCAACGTGTTCATCAGGATAAAAATAAGTCTGCAACTGCTCGGCCCATCCATCCAGGGAGCTGCCACACTTCTCCGCGTCACGGCCTCTGTCCTCGGTCTAAGTAGCGGTTTCCTAATAACTATTTATGCTGTTCAATTGAAGACTACACTTTCACTGTAATTATGCCCTTCAGTAGACTCTGGCCTTTTGGAGCACAATTCTAACAGTTTGTGTGCATTTGTGGCCAGGGCTGTGCCAAAAGGAAGACACAGATGTATGATATCCTTAACTGTATAAAACTGGGTAAAAAGTAAATATAAGTAGGTCTCAATGGTTTTGGAAGAAAATCTAGTTAGAATTCGGAATATATGTGTACTTAATTCAATTCAGGATTCACTTTAGGAACTTTAACAGGAGAGAAAACATACATATTAGCTGTTAAAACAATCACAAGCTTTTCAAAACATGTTTCTGACATGTTGCTTTATATTAATATATAGTCTTGTGCCTCTTTCTTTATTTCAAGGCATTTGTGAAGTCACTTAAGACCTATAGCACAGTAGCTCATTTGGTACTGTTTGTCCACTGATACAGAGGTTGGCGCTCTCGACGTAAGCAACATTGGTAAAGCGGTCAGATCCACTGACCTACAGGTTGGCGGTGCGATTCCAGCTCCCACAGATGAATGCTGTCGTTATGTCCTTGGGCAAGACACTTTAACCATCTCGCCCCAGGGTCTGCCTTGGGCAAGACACTTTAACCATCTCGCCCTTGCCCCCAGTGTACGCTGGTGTATGAATGTGTGTGCGAATGGGTGAGCGGTTCCTTGATGTAAAGCGCTTTGAGTGCCTTTAAGGAGGAAAAGAGCTATATAAAAATGTGACCATTTAAGATATATTAAGCATTCTTTGAATATATAAAATAGTTACTTTTTTATGTTTTAGGGTAGCAAAGTGTGATTTTCTTATTCCAATGTATGGCCCAGGCCCGGGAGAATTTTAGATTTAGGGGGCCCACCTCATCTATAAACAATGGACAATGCATCCCATATGAGTTTGTTGACATCCTCAGAGTCAAAGTATCTGGTCAAGTTAACAGTTTGTTAGTTTCAAAGTGAATTTGAAATGTCTTAAGTATATACTGAAGGGTATTGTAAAATGTCATTCGTGCCATTAATTGTGATTCATGATTTATCACAATCAAATCAAAATCCAACTCTTTGTTTGTCTTTGTATTAATTTGTTCATTCACATTTCAGTCTTTTTGTCAATTCTCCTGGACGTATTTAAAAAGTGTACTTTATAAATCTAAAATGAATGGCAATTCTTGCAAAATCACAATTCCATATTTTGTCCCAAATGGTGCAGCCCTAATTTTCGAAGAGAGTTGTGGATGATATAGTTTATGGATCTCCTTGTTAGCAGATGTCAGTCTCTCAACACATTGTCATGGTAAGGCTTTTGTTTTCAAAGCTTAATCCAGTGTGCTTTTAAATCGCTGCATAATGAATTCGATCTGGAGGTAGCTGGTTGTCTAATTCAAATGGCATGGTGCTCTGATCCCTTAAGTCTATATTTGTTTATTGAAGCCGCATGCAGAAGAGTGAATGAGGAGAAGTGAGGGCTGCTGCCTTTTTAATTGCTTTGTTTTAGATCCTGGTCCACGTCTGGCCTCTCCCAGAGTGATGTGCTGAGAAAGGCCCATTCACACACTAGTCCATTCTAGTTAGCATTCTTGCATTTGTTCTTGAGCAGATCAAATTAACCGCCACATCATGATTCACAAATTTTCACTTGAAGGCAGCTCTATGCTCAAACACACTTTCACATCCAACTTTTGGTCAGCTTTAGCAAGGCCCTGAGTGAGTGGCATTTGGATTTAACCACTTGAGGTGTGAACTTTTAGAAGAAGACGAAATCTACAAAGCAATATAAAGATACTAAGTTTACATGAATCGTGTTAAAATTGAAATTGTGATCTGGCTCTAAGAAATTCATGACATAAACTTTTTGGCATATCACCCACCCTTAACTGGGGTGTTTCAAATTGTTTCAAGTTCAGTTGGGAAAAGTTCCAGAAGATCTAGTTTTTATATAACCGTGATATTAAGACTTTTGAATCAACGAAAGGACCACATCTGACCGTTTTGTCACCTTTATGAAATAGAATGAGTACTTTGGCTGCGTTCACACTTGCACACACACCTGAAACTAAACTAAACCTGGACTATACCAGCTCTAAGTAAACCAGGGCCAGAACAGAATCAAGTCTACATGGTACTAAACCAAGATCAAACCAGGACCAAACCAAGCTTTTGATTTCGATGTGAATCCACCTTTCTTTGTTCTTACGAATCGCCTTCCCAAATTCCTGACAGTACTCTAACTCCTTGATACATTAATCAAGGTTTCCCATCTGTTTAAGGTATATATCCAAAGTATGAAATGCCGAATAGGAACAGTTAACAGAGTCAGACTTTAAAAAGAATGAATAATTCAAATGTGAAGTTGCTCTTGCAGTGGCGGCGCGCGCAGGATCCAGGGCTGTGATCTGGAGTGAAGGTAATGTCGAGGAGTCCCAGTAGAGCTGAATGTGCAGAGAAATGCCACCTCCTTTCCTCACTCACTTCTTCCTTATCAGACAGGTCGCTGCTGTCTCCCAGTGTCTGTGGCTGTCAAAAAGACTAGTTCAGGCCATCTCCGAAGCTTCAACACAGGAGTGGATCATTACGCTAGCAGACAGCAGCGGTTTTGTATATGCACACTATCACAGGATCCTCTTCTCTATTCTCTGCATTAATCTCGCGTTCCTGGTTCTTAACTCACTTCCGTCGTAGCTCCATAAATGTGACTGCTGCCTACGGGGCTGGCTTTTGTGCTTCTCTCACACAAAACGCCCATATCTCCTCTTCTTTTGGTTGTTCCCAATTGAAATGCCAAATAATCGATATTCTTGATGAGAAGTTGTGAGATAGGACTTGCTGAGAATTTTGTTTCCAGGTTCACTTTGTAAGAACAGATAACAGCTGCACTGACTAATATGTGGAGTTGCATAGAGGTTGCAGACAAAGTTTAAAATTTTAGCTGAAAAAGTAAATCATTTTATTATTTCATGTTTCTTTTGCAGCTCAGCCTCGATCTGAATGCCAGACGTCGACAGAAGCTGCTCAGAAAGATGAGACCCAGGACCAAAATGAGTTTCACCAAAACAGTGTCGACTCGGCCACCTTGAGTAACGGCAATGGGATCCACTCCGGGCAGAACGGGACGGGGGGCGGGCGCAGGTGCAGCTGTGGGGCCAACGTCAGCCGAAATGGCACAATGGCAGGTAGGGATGGGATAATTGACAATATTTATCATTTGATCATATTTGTGGTGCATTTTGCCCTGTCGTGATAATCACCAACAAATATATATGCCATCAAACCACCAGATTGTGCAGGAAAAAGCCACTTATGCACGATGTTCTCTCTAGTTTTTTTCAATTATAAAAATGTGCAGTTCTCAGTGTATCCCATTAAAAGCGAAACCAGTAATACAAATTATGCTTGTGATAAAGTAACTATAGGGTGTAGTCCAAGGAGGTTCATCTGGTTTCCGTTAATTAGTTTGAATAGATACTTTTTTCAAACCACAGTTTAGTTTGTTTTCACACCTAACAGTTTTGACTGCCCCTAGTGGTCTTCCACAGAGTGGTCCTGCCTCCACTGATAGGAAGATAACGCCAAAAACCTGTTTAAATTAGTTGACCAGACATGTCACAGCAACATCACATGACCACTCTGAGGAAGACCGCTAGTGAATAGAGAGCAGTCAGCTGTTCCACCATAGTCTCAGTATAAACTTGTGGGAAACACCAATTGTATAATCATTGTTTAAACAAGTAGCTTATTCATTGATAATATTAATATTATGATTATTAGTAGTCATAATATCTATGACATTTTTAAACGATCAGGAATTGTAATCATTTTTGTGATTATTATTTTCGCTGGTTAATCCTGACACAAAATTTCAATACCGTCCCATGTCCAGGAGCTCGGACAGCGATGGTGCACTCTTCCACCATGACGGAACAGCTCCGCCCCTCCTCAGGCTCTGTGTCCCACAAGATGCACAAGAAGCTCCGCTCCAGTTTGTCAGTCAATAGTGACAGCAGCCGCCGCAGCAAAGCCAGTTCAAGCAGCTCCCAGAAGCCTCCTCTACCTGAAGGTACATGAGGGCGCTACTATGTTACAACATTGTTATTTAACGGTATTATCTTTTTAACAAAAGATCAAAAAAAGATCAATAAAATTATGAATAAAGAGATAAATAACACAAAGTAAAGTAGAATACAAAAAAAAGTAAAAAAAAAAAAAAAAAAACACCTCAAAAGCAAAGATCTAAAAGGGGTGCCCAAAGTGTGGCCCTTAGGAAACTAAACCAGCCTATTCCCTTAAAAACACAATAATTAAAGACAGTTGAATCATAAACCTCACAAATGTATTTCTTAATGCAACATATAATTAGGTTTGGCCTTTGGCACGTTAATACGTATTCATTTGGCCCATCGAGGAAAAAAAAAAAAGTTTGGCCACCCCTGATTTCTACATAAAAAATAGTTGAAGACAAAACCAAAACTATGCCACTGCTCTACCACAGCCCTCTCCCCACCACTCAACTGTCACAAAACTAACCTCCACATCTGACATCTGCATAGAGGGCTTATTATAGTCCGACACTTTCTATGAAGCTTTGAAATTCAAATGTAGTTTAAGAGCCATAGGTTACCCCTTTATACAATATCTATGTGTTTAATTTGTAGCGTATTGATGATACAGGTCTACCTTCTCTCACCTTTTAATGACGGCAGAGCATGACCTCTCATATTTATCACTCCTGTCAGACCAATGACAACTCTGGCAACTCCTGGGGCTTTTATTTGCCTTAACAACAAGTCAAATGGAGCGTTTGCAATGCAGGGAGGCCGTCACTTTGTCAGGTGCAAGGCCGAGGTGAGTCCAGTAATGAAGGTGGTTGGCTGGGCTCTGTGCGTTGTGGAGATAGGTGTGACCATCTAACGAGTCCAGAGAGCACAGGGGGCCTATTAAAAGTCCTGTTGGGCCCCCGAGTGGCCCTCACACCTCTGTGGGCCCCTCTGACGTGCCCGCATCCCGTCAGCACCACCCTGGCTATCATTAACGCGGCCTCCGCATCTCTGTTTGACGAGATGCCTGTGATCTGTTGTTCAGTTTGTGTATGTGTATTCTCTGATGTGGTGGTTCTGCTCAGTGTTTCAGAGAAGAAGGCACTTGCTTTTGCTTACTCTTGTTTTTAGTCACAAGTTAATGCACCACATTGCTATACATAAAGCTTTATTCCACTTGAAATATGCATAAGTCAAGCAATACGCAAACAGAGTGGTTACGCTAATATTCCAGACACGTTGTTTTGAACATCTTAATTTATGAAGAACAGAGGAGCGAGAGTGCAAAAACAACTGCTAAACAAGTCTGTCTCATTACAGCTTTTGTCTTCCTATTTGCAGACAGCACCTCTCCAAATCAATATGTTCACTCTCAACTGTTTATTTCCCTCCGGAAAACAGCCAAGCTGTTGTGTTTGAATGTTTACACGGATTAACATAATCTGTTTGCCTGTGAAATTAGCCTCCTAAACAGCCCCTGAACACTGGAAATAAAAGGCATAAGCTAGCAGGGGTTAGCTCAGGGGATTGGGCAGATCTCTGTGTTTCTTGGCACAGGCTGCTGGCACCAGAGCTGGGCTGTGATAACACCAGGCTGCTTTGTTTTAATTGTGTGTAATCACATTCATCCGTGGTGTAAACTATAGAGCAAATACTCATGCACAATTAGCCTTGTCTAATAATGAGATGAGTGAGTTCTGGCTGGAGTTTGTGTCTTATTGATTATACAGCGCTCCGACAGTGCATGTAGTGGACCTGACTGCAGTCCACTGACCAGGCTCTGTATGCGCCCTGACCACTTCCTTGGCCACCAAGGCTTTGCCTGATCAATCTCTCTGTGTGTTGATGTCTGGCTGTCTTGCACTTTCTGTGCTCTTTGTGAGTTGGACTGTTTTGCACAGCTTGCTGCTCCGAGGCCCATCCAGCTTGTTTTGTGTCTTTTTTGATGTTAGCTTTCCAGATGTCTCAAACTATTTCCTCAGAGGCGCCGGACTGTTTTTGGCCCTGGATCTCATGGACTTCATAGTGACGCTGACATTAAACAGCAGCAGTGTCAGCCGCTGTGCTGTGTGCTGCTTGGATTCACTCTGTCTCTCCTTCTGTCCGTCTGTCCATCTTCCTCTGTTTTCTGCAGATGTGCCTTGTGTCCAGCTCTCTTGTGTACAGTGTACTGCCCCCCGCTCCTCTCCTTCTCCCCGGCTTTTCTAAGATCCACAGTAATCACTGCTGTTGAATTATACATCCAAGTGAATAGCAGAGCCGGCCGGCTGCTGTTTAATGCCTATGTACTGTGTTTAGATGGTGTTGGCAGTCGACTGTAACATTGTGAATGCTGCCATGGCTATGCCCTCTGGGCCCTCAAACTTTGTTATTCTGAACTTTGAGGTTTTGTGCTCAGAGCTGCCCGGGCACTGTTCATTATTCCCATTGGCATTTTGTAGACGTTCAGATGGCGGTACACAGCAGAAAGAGAGTGAAGTTTTATAACTCAGTCGCCATCTTGAAACAACTCCTAAATCAGCTTTAGTGTGATCTGACTGTGAGTTCAAGCAAGATGTTGAGAAAGTTAGATTAATTGTAATGCATCCCCCATCACTGCAGTGTTACGGCCTCCGATAAGGATAATAAGATGCATTCAAACTTGAGGCAGGCTCCCTGATACGCACACACTGGCTCGTTTCATGTTCCCTATCTATCTTGTTTGTATCACAGGCAGCGGGTGCTTCTGGTCAGTGCCGCAGCCCTGAGCATTGAAAAAGCAGGAAAAAAATGTGCTCCACTTTGATTAATCAAACATGAGCATCCAGCGGTCCTCTGCACTGCTTTAGCGCGCCATCCTCCAACTGGCCTCCTTCACTTTCCCTCTAACCCAATCAGTAACAGCGCTCTGACAGCTCCAGATGGGCTGATGAAAGTTATGCAAATGCTCCCTGTTTGTAATGCTATTTTTCTGCATCGGTCCAAATCATGTCTTTAACGCACAGACCAGAGGCAGCAACTTAGGGGGCTTCAAGGAGATAGGTTGGCTCTGAGAGAGGGGTATTTAGTATCAAGTTAACCAGTGCTTTGATATATTTGCTATTTGTTTGAAACATGTAAACAGAACAGTGGTTTTTGAGATGAATCCCTTTGAAACCTTTACTATTATGAACAACTCCTGGATGAATCAGAGTATTTCTCAGTGCAACCACTCATATCATAAGTTGGGTGAAGTGTCTTGCCCCAAAACACAACAGCTATATGTTGTCTAAATATTAGGGTTTGAATCACCAACTATAGGCTTAGTGGATTAGCAAAAGAAAAAAAAATCATTTTCAGTAAAAACAGTTTTGACAAAGCATATTAAAATTCAGTGGCATGCCCCAGAGAAGAGGAGTGGGGAGGTCAGATGTTAATGAGTGGTGTGAGCCTGGTAAGCATTAAGGTCCTATTTGCCAGAGACACTCTCGGACTGTGCTAATCATTTTAGTGTGATCATGCGGGCAGTTTGCATGATAATGTCACAATTATTTAACATGCCGCTAATCACTGCAACAGGACCGGAATCAGTTCTTTGAATTTCTCTGATTTCTCTTAACCCCCTGCCTTCGCTCAACACAACTGCACTTTTTGTACATAATTATATTGTGATGTGTTCAGAGTTGAGCTGCCAAAAATGTTCTAAATTTTAGTCAACTCTCACAGTATTGTTACTGTGAAATAATATCCCCCAAGAGGACGTCAAAATGAGTAATCCAAATAATTACTCAAGTAAAACTAAATCTCTTAATTAAAGGGTTAGGTTTAGATGGTAGGGTTCAGGTATTCATTTGGTAGTTACTAAGCCTGAGTCATTCTTCTAAACTGTGTTCATTATTAAGTAAGTCTTTGCTATAAAAAAGTAGGTATTCTCAAGAGTTACCAAGTCATTTGTGGTAAAGGTATAATGTACATGAATATGTGATTTGCAAATGTGGCCAATGTAAATCAAATCTTATTATTTTGTGTCGTTATAACACTCAAACAATGTAAATCATATGGGTAACAAAGCATTTATTGTTGTAAAGTATTCATAGGTTTTGGATAAAAAAAATAGCACTGTTACCACAGTAGTTAGCAAAGTAATTAACAGAATATTATATTATTTGAAGTCCCCAAAAAAGTCCCCAAAATGTTTGCATTTAACAGGAAGATGAAATCGGAGAATAGGATAATATGTCACTGCTAAATCAAAATAACCTACATTGTGTTTTTGTTCGTGTTTCTGTGCAGACTGCTGCGTGCACTGCATCCTGGCTTGTCTGTTCTGTGAGTTCCTGACCCTGTGTAACATGGTGGCGGCCCAGGCCTCCTGTGGCACGTGCACTTCGGAGGCATGCTGCTGCTGCTGCCATGGCGACGAGCTGGGCGATGACTGTAACTGCCCCTGTGACATGGACTGTGGCATCATGGATGCCTGCTGCGAGTCCTCCGACTGCCTGGAGATCTGCATGGAGTGCTGTGGAATCTGCTTCCCTACATAGACATAGACTAGAGACAGGACAATGGGGAGAATGGAAGTCTGGTCACTTATACAAAAAAGTGAAAAGGCTTATCAAAAGTGACTGGAAATAATGTGGACTGAAGATGGACTAAAGATTCTGTGGTTCCCAAACACAGCAGATGGACTCAAAATCTACTAAACTAGAATACATTTCCCACGATAATAAGGCCTGACATGATAAAACAAATGTTGAAAATATTGCAATAAATGCTGTTATAACCCTAAGGCAGGATAATCCCAGTAAACCTTTTTAATTAACATTTTGATTAAAAAAAAAAAAGTCTCTGTGCACAACAGCACCCGGCAACCTCACTGTTAGCACCACTACTTCCTGTCCAATTGCATTTCTATGAGGCTCATGCTAAAAAGAATAAAAAATTTAAAAAAAAAAGAAGGCAGCGGACAGGGAGCTGCGTGTAGATGTCACTTGCATCAAAAACTACAGTAATAAAATGAATACTTCACTGGAGGACACTTCTGTATTTACAAAAGAGATATTTGTGTCTCAATGCTAATGGTAATGCTAGTTTTGAGACATAATAAATATTAAAACAACACCATAAATGGAAGTATTCTACATATGAAAATAATTGGGTAGTCTTTATTTTAATTAATTAGTTGTTAATTGGTTATTTATTTTATATTTTCCAATTTTAATCAAATTTAGCTTCGAGACACAGTGAGCGAGCTAGCATGCTGCTATGCACAGACCCTACTGAAATAAATGAATAGCAGAATGGAACACTTTAGTACTTGTGTTAGTATTTATAATGAGTTATAGAAGTGACTTATTCTACAGCTCAGTCTCAATAGTGATTGCTCCATCTTTTATAATATTGAATGATAAATCAATATAGTAATTATAGTGACAGACCTTATAATAATTAGAACTATACTGACCTCCTAGAAACCCAAAGCCTCATTAAGCAATATGCTACTAATACCAAACATCACAATGATATTGATGATGATACATTGACAAGATGTATGTGACACAATATCAGTATGCTGTACAGGCAGTGAGCAATGAACCACCAACCATCTGGTTAGAGGGTCTCCCTTCTGAAGTAGTGGAGTTCCATCCTTTAACGTTCTAGAAAAAAAAGTATGATGAGGTCTGCCTTAGGGCGTAAGACTGAAAATGATGTAGACAGCATAGCGCGAAAACAAATAGAGAAGCATGTTTTCAGTTTGTGAAAAAGTATTACTTTTAAATGGTTATGTTTAACAGGAAATCTAATTATATTGTAAATGTTTTGGTTTTGTATTTGTAGGTCCGATATGTACACTTAACATAGCCTACTCATCCTTTTCACTTTAATGGATCTTTCACTTGAAGATGACTTTACAACACTGTAGGTTTATAGAGCTTGGGAAGTTTTTAGGCCACCTGTTATAAAGCAGGAACTTGCTCACATTTTATAAACAATTAAAATTGGGTTAAAAGTAAAATTGTTTCATATTTATCAAGTAATAAAAAACTTAGATGTGTAGTTCTGTTTTTAAGACTGCTGGTCTAATACTTTTTCTGAGCTCTGTATGTGATACTTAGATGAAATCATATGCAATAGAATAGATATTATCTTACACAATCTGTTATAGCACTGTAGAACAAACTTGTGAAATTTCAATCAGGGCAAAGTAGAAAAGTCTCACTTTTTTTCTTGAATACTTTCATTACAGTCTTGTATAGGATTTTGGAATATTTGTTTATTTTAGCGTAGTTTTACACAGTTGTTAGCAGTTAAAGACAGGACATAGGTTTGAACGACGTTGATATGTACAATTGATACTTTGCAGTGATATCACCCTGGGGGGGACTGCATGAATATCTATGACCGAATGTTCAGCAGTTACACAAAGCACACATTAGCCAACACTGCCAAAACAGTTTTAAGATAGTCTGAAAACTCATGAAAAAATACTAAATTGATTTAAACAACACATTTTCAGAAGCCTGTGATCAATATGAGCGTGCATGGTCCCGTTTATGTGTTTGACACAAAAGGTGAGAGTGACCGACTGGAAAACTGTTGTAATGATGACTGTAATATAATTTTGGAGGGACTTGTTTAAGAGCACAAAATCAGGTCACCAGTTGTACTTCCAACTTACAAGTTTATGGTCAGATTGTGTTGAAACAAAGCTGAGATTAAAGTCTAACTTGAGTAACAGAGCTTCAGACTGAGCAGACCCTTCAGTTAGGCAACTTAAGGCACTGTTAATGTTGATGTCATCAGCTGCAAAGTATCAATATGAGTACTTACAGTAGGAATGAAACCATTATCAGGTTAATCTTTTCTTAAGAACCATGACATTTGAATTAAAAACTGCACTCAAAACATGTCAATGAAAACGTGACTAATTCATCTCACTCTAAATCGATTGTCAAACTGGAAAAAAACAAAACAAAAATAATGCAAAATATTTTACAACAAATCAAATATTACGCATGATAAATGAACTTGTATGTATCTTGTGACTTGCTGGACTCTGTAACTGAGAGTGTGATAGGAATGGTTAGTTGCTTCATAAGGGGATTTGGCCATGACTCAGAGGAATCAGAGAGCGTCACATTGTACATGAGTTGTTTCCTGTTCCGCCTTGTGATCCTCTTTTTATTTTAATGATTCCATTTTGAATACTGGCCTCATTAACTGATAGTGTCCACTCCTGTTACTAACACATCTACTGTCATATACACATATCATATACACTCTTTGCTAGGAAATCTGCTTTTATTATAGGCTTGGGAGACAGAATAGGCTCCACTCCTGATGTGCTGAACAGTCAACCTCATTTTCTGTTTTGTTAACCCATGTTTCACTGGTTATAATGGTTCAAACAGATAATGTGAAGACTTGATCCAAAAGAACAATTATAGACGTTTCTACAGTTTATGACCTGGTTATTATAATGTTATACAGAGACTCAATGTTTCTAGATTTAAAAAAGTGTAAAAATGTGTACATTACATTAAAAAAAATCAAAATAAATGAAATTTGAAGAAAAGGACTGCTTTTTCTTTCACATAATATTAGGTGGAGAAAGATTAAGAGGTATTTTTACACATTTCCAGGAACAAATTGATAAGAAGTTGTATGAAATCATTTGTGTGCATTTTCAAGGTCACTGTGGTTGATTATTGATTGTATAGGCCATCGAGACCCAAAATTACTTCTGAATGAATGTAGTTTAACATTTTTACTTAAACTTGAGTGGGCTACACTTAAACAGGAATATTCTCATTTTATGTTTTGCCCAAGGAAACAACATCAGCTTGCACTGGTCTGAGCCTAGGTCTGTGCAATTAATCACATTTTATTAAAGGTCGTTATTCAGTTATCGATATGTTTGGGTAGGCCTGTCCTGAAAACAAATTTTGAAGTTCGATATATTGCTGAAGTAATATATACGTCAATGATAAAGGATGATATTGCAACTAATTTATGCCACTCACACAATAACCCAAGAGCAGGTTTAAACCACAAAAACTGTTCTAAATCTACAATATTGTTAAAAAAATCATGAGATGCATTAAATAAACAGCAGAATGAAACTCTTTAGTTCTTAGTTTGCATTTGTAATGAGTCGTAGAAGTTATTAATTCAACCTTTTACCACTTACATCTTATTATATAGCCAAAAAATAACCCACATTTCCCAGTTCCCGCAAAAATGACCCACGATAAATATTGACCCCAAAAATATTGTTCCAACTTTCATATATTGAACGATAAGTTGATATAGTAATTATTTTGACTGGCCTATGTTTGGGTCTTATTAATCAATGGGTCTACAGCCAAACCTCAGTCAGTACAATCATGTTGGGTTGGGAGCAGATTTCAGACTTTATTTGTTTTGTTTTGTTTTATCTCAGTTATCAAGTGTGTATTGTTTATGTTTAAGAAATTAAGATTGGATGCCATTATTTGCTTTTAACCTCTTAACGTTCCGACGGCGTCGCCCTTTACAAATCTAACAGCAATGTACATATACTTCTGCGTCACCCACACAAACAATCTACACATCAAATGAAAGCTACGGCGCTCGTCTTTCCGAATATGCAAGCATTTTCACCTACAGTCGCCACAGTGCTGACAGGAAAGCCGT
>KN486404.1:0-30036 GCA_000787095.1 Periophthalmodon schlosseri | reverse complement strand
ACAGAGCATTTTGAGCTTTGGAGATGTAGACAGTAATAATAAAAGGTCACTCAAACATGTGTGAATGAAACAAAAAACAACTCCAGGTGTGTTTTTGAGGAGGTAACGACATTATAACATGGCTAATAGCTCACGAGAGTCGATTTTGTGTAATACTGGACCTTTGAACAAGAATAACTAGGGATATTGTTTGAAAAAAGTCAAAAGTAAAGATGTATTTTTGTTATATTCTTGTTACAGACTCTGAGCCTGTCCTGAATGCACCTCTGGCACCGGTCTCCTCTGTGTTTCCTCTGTGTTTCTCTGTGTTTAACTGCACACACTCCACTCACAGCCACAACCGCTGAACCAAACACACGGAGCCAACAGGTCAAGGCTCCAGCCCTCACAGCCCCAAAGCACTATGGGATATATAAGGCTCTTGGGTCCAGCTTCGTCATTTCAGACAAAAGCTGTTCTTCCATACAACCTTTAGTCATACAAACCAGAGCTTCAGACAGTGTGGGTGTGAAGTGTCTTGCTCAAGGACAGAAAATCAGCAGTGCTTGTAACAGGTATTATTCTAAACTGTCTGAACTGTTATGAAACTGAAATGGTTCTTTCTGAAAGTCATTGGAAAAAAGTAAAACGATCAAGGGGGTATTTGAAGCTGACTGGGCAAAGTGTTGCAACCAGAGGTGGTAGAGTTGCCAAAAATTGTTCTCAGGTAAGAATAACGTTACTTTAAAATAATGTTACTCAAGTAGAAGAACAAACTAATGATCCAAGAAATTCAAATCACCTCAACTAAGAGTAAAAAGTATTTGGGAAAAGAACTACAGTAACTTAAAGAGTAACTGTCAGGACGTAACATGTGATTTATAATTTGAAGAGAATGTAATTTGAAGGACAAAACATGAAATAATGAACCAAATGTGGTATTTTCAAAGGACAGAAACACAAATGAGACAAAATGAACTCCAATCTGAAGGAGCCGCAAGAAACACAAATGTTCAAATTATTTTAAATTGTCGATATGAAACTTTTGTCACTTGTAAACTTACTCACAGTGGGAAGAGGAACCACAACTTTTATTCAAGTAAGAGTACTGTTACTTCAATAAAAATATTACTCAGGCAGGAGTAAAAGTATGCGATTAGAAAAGTACTCTGAAAACCAGTGGTGGAAGGTAACAAAGTACAAATAGTAAAGTACTGTACTTAAGTAGAATTTTTAGGTATGTGTACTTTACTTAAATAGATTTTACAGTGGATACTTTTTACTTTTACTTCACTACATTTGAGAGCAGGTATTTGTACTTTCTACTCCACTACATTTTCGAACTGGACTAACAAGTAAAAAGTACTTTTCATATGATTTGAGGAGTTATTTTTATCGTGTTCGTGGAAACATCCTGACTAAAGTTTTTGAGTTCAAGCTTCGACTTTGAGCAACAAAAATAAATAGACAAAATTCACAAGAAAAATTATGAAATTGATTCGTATTGTTACTGTTGACCAAAATATGGATAATTTTTTAATCTATGTCACTTTAACAACTTAACAACACTTTATAATCAGTGTGAAATACGTTGACTTTTTACTGTTAAAGTACATTTTTAAACAGGTACTTAGTAACTTAGTAACTTTTTGCCTTTTACTTGAGTAACAAAATTGCGTACTTCATCCACCACTGCTGAAAACTACAATTTCTTTAAAAAGTTACTCAAGTAAATGTAACTGAGTAAATGTAACTACCCACCGCTGGTTACAACAGAGGAACCAGCTGATAAATCAAACTTGCTAAAACACAGATACGTTTCTCATCTACAAATGTAACGCTTCCCTCTGCTCTTTTTTCTGAAATAAATGTGTGTATTTCTACTCAAATAAACCACCAGCGACTGGGCGCCGGGTTTGTTTGGTTTGGCGACACAAGACGGAGTGTCGTGAGTTTGTGAACTGACGGACATCACGAGAATTCATTTTGCAGTGTCGGCCGAGATACATCCAACTGGAATCTCTCAAATGTAAAGGTGTAGCGCAGTTTTCACCTGTGTTGGGGTTTTTATTCGATTTTAAAACATATGAGGTTGTATTTAGTGAATCCTTCCAGCGTTTAACGTTCTTGATCTTATAGCGATTGACGGACACAAGCTGAGGTGAAAAAATGCACCGGGCGAAAAGCCAATGGGGGATTGGTCTATAATGAAATAAAATAATTTCTTATGTAAACATTTCGATGATATTACGATCATGGGAGTCTGGTTAGTTTGAGACGCACGGGACGCAGGAAGTGGGCTTTGACCTGAGGGGCCATGTTTGGAGAGAAAGTGCAAAGGCTTCTGGGATATTTGGATAGTCTTGTTATGATTCCCATGGACCATAAGCAGCTGTTTAGGGGCTCCAGCTGTGGGATTTCTAACTACGGTTTGTGTGTTTTTATTTTGATGGAGTATTCACTAACATAAAGGAATGGTTAAAGTAGACACTGAGGAGGGAGAGAACTTTTTAACTTTTTTAAATGGATACAACAGTCTTGGTTTATTGAAACACATAAGCAAAGGCTTCTGGGATATTTGGATAGTCTTGTTATGATTCCCATGGACCATAAGCAGCTGTTTAGGGGCTCCAGCTGTGGGATTTCTAACTACGGTTTGTGTGTTTTTATTTTGATGGAGTATTCACTAACATAAAGGAATGGTTTAATTTTTTTAAATGGATACAACAGTCTTGGTTTATTGAAACACAATAAAAACGTGAAACAGAACTTGGGAAAAAATGTCTGGCAAATGACAAATGGTGACAGACATGGGAACTTACCTCTGGGCGCTGATCCAACACATAACAAGTTCACACGGCGGCAGCTCTTAACATGTAGTGGAAACCCTGTTGTGTGGGAAACTTAACTTTTGTTAGCATCTTGTCATTTTTTTTAATGATATTTTGTTGTTTAACCTGAACGATCGGATATTTGAAGCTGATTGGGCAAAGTGTTACAAGCAGAGGCGGTAGAGTGGCCAAAAATTGTACTCAAGTAAGAATAACGTCACTTAAAAATAAGATTACTCCTGTAGAAGTACACGGTAGTGGTCCAAGAAATTCAAATTAACTCAAGTAAGAGTAAAAACGTATTTGAGAAAAGTACTGCAGTAACTTAAAGAGTAACTGTCAGGACGTAACATGTGATTTATAATTTGAAGTGAATGTAATTTGAAGGATAAAACATTAAATAATGAACAAAATCTGGTATTTTCATAGGATAGAAACAGAAATGAGACAAAGTAAATCATATCTGAAGGAGCGGCACAAGAAACACAAATGTTCAGATCATTTCATATTGTCGACATGAAACTTTTGTCACTTGTAAACTCACCCACAGTGGGAAGAGGAAACACAACTTTTACTCAAGTAAGAGTACTGTTACTTCAATAAAAATATAACTCTAGTAGGATATTTTGTTGTTTAACCTGCAATATATAGACCTAGTTCAACTGACTTCTACTAACTTCTGTACAAGTTTGTGACGTTAAAGGAATTCTGGCTTTGGCATTAGTAGTAAGAGCATAAATATGTAATATATGTGGTACTAGTGATTGGTCAGCGCTTAGGGACTGTAAACTGAAAATTCTTAGCATGACTTCTTCCTGTTTAGAAAGACTAGACTTATGCCCATTAAAAAGTTATAATATTTACATTTGAACTGCTATAACAATGGTTCCATTCCTCATCCCTTTAAAACCCGTGGATACTTTCTTTAAAAAGCCCATATTATGCTATTTTCTGATCTATGTTATAATGTTTCCTCATCAAAAACATACCTGGAGTTGTGTTTTGTTTCATTCACGCATGTTTAGGCTGTGTTCTTCTCTCAAACAAAAGTTCCACCTTGTGATGTCATGTGGTAACACAGGAAGTGCTCCACTGTGTTTTTAAACTCCATACAGCCTCCCTAGAATCCGTTGAAAATTTGCAGTCCTGGAATTGCCAATCTCAACTGAACTAAAGGTAAAATGTAGCTGTTAACATGAAAACTACTGCTTCATGACATCACAAGCTGGAACAGAGCATTTTGAGCTTTGGAGATGTAGACAGACTAATAATAAAGTGTTACTCAAACATGTGTGAATGAAACAAAACACAACTCCAGGTATGTTTTTGAGCAGGTAATAACATGGCTCAAAGCTCACAAGATTCCATTTTGTGTAATATAGGACCTTTAAATACCAAAAACATGAAATGATAAGGTTCTCTCTTCATTGTGGGTAGTTCTGACGACTAATAGAGCAGAATGGAATCTGGAAATGGGTTTTTGACAGAAACTTATCATTTCAAAAGGGACAAAATGTGTATAATAACACTGCAGCTGGTCACTACAGAACTTGTTTTTTTTTTTTTTGTTTTTTTTTAATTTAATTAATTTATTTATTTTTATTGTATTTTTTTCTATCTATCTATCTTGATTTATACAGGGAGACCCAATGAGAGCACTTAGACTCTTTTTCATGGGTGCCCTGTTCAAAATACAATACAAACCAAAAAAAAATAACAAAACAAATAAGTATATAACTCCATATAAAACATTAAAAACAGGTGCAGGTGTGTGTATAAACGTCCTTTAGCACATTATTAAATCGCGTTCGTGGCACCAAAATATCCAATTTTGCTTATCCTTGAAATATTCTTGTCTCGCTCTCCTCCAAATGAATCTAACGACCTGCTGCAGGCAATAAATTAGTTCCAGAAATATCCGATAAAGCCAAAAAGACCCTTCTAATTCACTTTAATCATTAATTTGATCTTAGCTCCAGCCGACGTCACATGATGCTCTCCCCACATGAGCAGATCTAAACCAGTATCAGAGCTTTATACAAAAGTGAATGTGAAGAATCAATTGTACGTCTAATGAAAGGACAGTCAGAAGACAAAACACATGGCAGCTTTGTTTAAACAGAGGAAATTAAAATCACAAGGTTTCAGTTGGATGTTTGGAGATTAGCAAAAAGAGCAGTTTGGTTTGTACAAAAATATCCATTGAATATTAGGCTACATTATAATTTCTGGTCTAATAGGCTCTTCTTACACTGATTTAAGTCTCACACTGAACCAAACTAAAAAACCTTTGTCAGTTTTTTTACAAGCTTTTCTTCTAGTTTATCCTCTGATCACTTTTTACATTAAGCTCAAAGTAAACATCAGACACAGAGAAAGTGAACATGTTTACTTTCCCTCATGTGATTATTTTGAATTGTGGCAGCGGACGTTTTTAGTTTGACTCAAAGCAGATTTTTACTATGATCCAATGTAGATTTTCATATTCTGGGTCCACATTAGTTCTATTACCATGGCAATGCAAAACATACAATACAACAAACATTTTCTCTTTATTATTTTTTCTGTCCAACTGTTTATTTAAATTGAAAAAAATGGTTTTGTAACAAGATTTTTTTTCCCCATTTTTTTCCATTCACCGTTTTGACTTTAAACTATATATAAAAAAGACTTGAACCTGACACCGACCCGAGCACAGGAACATGGAGCTTTTATTATAACAGATTCTTCTCAGAAAAAGTTCTCTCTTAACATTTTGCTGAGATGTTTGATACAGTTGATTTATATGTGTTCAGAATTTTTAAAACAATTACGTTTTTGTGAATGAATAAACAAAACATAAGGATATATGCCAAGATACACACTTTACAGAAGCTGAAAATGCTTGAATGCTCCTATGCCGTCTCTTGACCAAATTTTAATTACGGGAATAACAAAATATACCAACTAATTAACAATATAACTCAAAGTCAAATAGCTAAATAATGATGATTTTGGGTTTAGTCCCATTTTAAAGGTCCTATATTACACAAAGTTAACTCTTGTCAGCTTTTAGCCTGTTGGAATGTTGTTACCTCCTCAGAAACATAACCTGGAGTTGTGTTTTGTTTTATTCACACATTCTGAGGAATACCTTTATTATTAGTCTGTCTACATCTCCAAAGCAGGGAGCAGCGCCGGACCTAGAGCGCACGGACTGACGGAGACCGGCGGAGAGTGGCAAGCAGAGAGAGAGTGAGAGCACGCCGGGCATCCGAATGATTCTAGTGAAGGTGTATGGAGTTTAAAAACACAGTGGAGCACTTCCTGTATTACCACATGACATCACAAGGTGGAACTTAGTGTTTTCTGTTTGAGAGAAGAGCACAAATATACCTAAATATGCAGGATTTGTGTGTTAAACATGTGTGAATGAAACAAAACACAACTCCAGGTCTGTTTGTGATGAGGAAACAACATTAGAACAGAGAACAGAAAATACCGTAATATGGGCCCTTTAAAATCTTCATGTTTTTATAGACGTCTAAAATCACGATTAACGACTGTCCCTCATTGTCTCTGTGTTTATAGCTGCTCCACACTCAGCTTCACTAATTGTGGTATGTTTCTATTATAAATAATAACACCAAACGTTGCCAGATATGTGCACATGGCCAGTCTCTCTTTGCTGACACAAAAAAAAAACTTTCCAACATGGCTGACAGCTGACGACTTGTGGTTCACTGAACAGTATTCCGAGCGTTTTAATGAAGACCTAACTTGGACCTGGACCACCACACAAGTTTACCCCTGATAATCTGCTCTAGATCACTGCATGTGCCAAAACACTTACACTGTTTACCATAACTACAATCGAATGTCAGTCATAATGGCTTAGCAGAACCTGGGTGGCGGCAGCATTTGTTCTGCAGAGTTTGAAAAGTGAGGACATTTAAAAGTACCTGGCGCTCGTACGTCTAAAGCCCAGTCTGGGATGTTTGACTTTCATTACCATAACAACAGAGCTAACGGTAACACTGCTTTATCTATGGCCCTGGGATTGACCGGTGACTGGTGCATTAGCAATGCAGATGTTTTTGTATGAGGCTTAGGTGTGTCATCGCAATAGGTAGGACAATATACAGTCATAATGTAATCAGCAATTTAAGTGTTGAATTTGAAGGAATGATCAAGTCTATAATCTAATAAACTAATCATCTAATCCCAAAGTGTGTACAGGGCCCCCGCCTCAGAAGCTCTCCAAAGGTTGTCCGCACCTGAAGCATTAAAAAATAGTTTGAAATCAACTTTACTTAATATATTTTGAAATGTTCTACTTAAAAATCCTCATCATCAGATCTGGTTTAGTCCCGGTTTCAGTCCTGGGTTGAAACAAGTACGTACGCCACGATCATAGACTGTATAAAGAAGTGGATTAAGGGAGTGTGACTGTTGTGCTGTTGTACTCGGGGAACAGTTTAACAGAGTTTATTTACAAGTTCGAGAAATGAACGACGGTTGACGGAGCAGGCAGTAGAGAGCGGGGTCGGCGGCTCACGTTCTCGAACGGGTTGTAGATAGCTGGGTTGGGCACTCGAGTGTTTGCAGCGGTCGTGGAGAGCTGGGTCAGAGGCGGAGGTGCACAGGAGGTGCACAGGAGGTCCAAGGAGCGCGATCTGGCAAACAACGAGAAAGACCAACTGAGTATGGGGATCATAACCACAAAAACTAGACAGAGCCAATCGGAGTAATACCACGCAGATAAACTGGGGATACGTTGACGAACACGGTAGGAACACGGTAGATACACAGACGATCTGACCCGTGTGTAGCAGTCCTCAGCCCCTTTGTGCTCCAGAGGTTGTAGCTTGATTGCAGATCCGCTGCAGGTGTGTAGTGGGTGGTGCCAGAGTCTCCGCCCAGCTCCAGGCACAGACACAGCAGGGAGGGGGAAGACAGCACAGAGGATACAAAAAAACTCCAAATTCTGACAGTGACATAGCGTTCAGCTCCAGTCAAATGAAGGTTATTGGGGGTAGCAGTTATAGGGTGAAATTTGAAGCCGAGTTCCATATTTGGACCTTCGACCGTGAGTATCATAGCAACCAAAGAGCCAATCCGGAGCGAGGTTGTTGAAGGTAATGGGAGTGAGCGCTTAGCTTGTCTGTTGTTAATGTTCATATCTTGATTTATTGACACTATAGTGAAATAAAAATACCAGGATCATGTAGAGCGGGTTAATACGAACATTTTAAGACCAAAATGATGATGATGATTTGTAACGCGGCGGCGAGCAGGTTAGCTATGTCCGTTTACAAATACAGTCTATGGACATGACCAAATAACAGTGAAATCCTTAATTTCATTTTCAGTTCAAATCGTCTGATCATTCCTAGTTGTGACCAGCTTTACAAAATCCAACTTTCTGAATGACCATGTTGTGAGAATTTGTAATTTGTGAAAAAAAAAGTGTTTCTATGAATTGAACTGAACTAAATTACTTTTGCTTTTAAAATTCTTACAATAATTATTTTAGTTTTTACAGTTATATTGTATTTTCACAATTATCACTCAACTGTCATAACGTTGGCGGTTGATAAAATGTTGTTAAGGGACAGGACCAAATTTGAACTTATTTGAACTCCATGTCAAAATTTAAAAAAATAAAACATTTTAAAAGTCCCAGTTTTTGTATTTCTCTGTGATCCTCTCAGATTTGGCCTGATGACCACAGTGGTGTTGGGTAAACGTTTTGATTGAGTCCTGCAGTGTGATATTTTAGCAGCTGAAGTTGGCTCAGCGGCGACATTCTTCTGGAGCAGATAAACAGCAAAGACAAACAGCCGTAACTCTCTGCAGCCCTCTATAAAAAACAGGGCCTGTCCTTGGTACGAGACATGATTGGTGAGGCAGGAGCATGGGAAGGGGCTATAGAAAACACATTTATCTCCCCCAACGTCAAATGTAGGTTCAGTTTATCAGAACGGATGAGAGACGATGATTGGTCTATGGTGAATCTTGTGTGTTTTACTAATGATCACAAAAAGTACCATCTCGTAGTTGTAATGACGTGAATAGGCTGACGTCTATTACCAAAGCAGGTCTAAGCCAAGGACTAAACCAGGATAGGTCTATAAAATGTTTATTATGAAATTAAGTACCACAACTGGGGATGGATCTACCAACCAAAACACTGAGCTTTCCTCAACAGTTTTAGAATGATATTGGGCCTTATCGGGACTAGTGCAAGACCACATGGTCTAAAGTTTTCTGTGTTGAAAATGACAGTGTAAAAGAGCTTTTTTACTGTCACTGAGGAAAGGTCTCAAAATACTGAGGAAACTCTAGCACGTCACCTGCATGATTCCATGGAAAGAGAAAGTAAAAAAATACTTCAGAACATTCTCCATAAAGATAAACACGTTTTGTGCCAAACTGTGGAAGATTAGATGAAAAGGAACAACATTTAAATGGAAACAAGCAGGAGGAGGTCCAATAAGAATCATGTTTGTGGAGATGCAAGCTCGCTAAGAGTAAGGACGCTTTTTCAGTACAATAAACACAACCAAAATGAAAAAACAAGCTTTTATTTTGTTGGGGGTTTTTTTGGCTAAAATGTTACATACTGCGGCTTTTATACCAAAATCAAGTTTGAAATTTCAGCATCATGACATCACAATGTTCCACTGCAATGATCTAATGTCTCCATGTGTCCAGGGTGTTCAGACCAGTCCAGACCAGAGCAGAGAGACTCAGATAAAGCGAGGGGTCATTACAGAGACGAGTCCACACTCCATAAACTAAAGACAAACTAAAGTCAAACTGAAGTCAGACTCCAGCAGCTGCTTCACCTTCTGTTACCTCCAGAATGAGCTCATCAGGGTGAGCCCCGGGGTACGCACCATTCTTTACCACAGCTACGTAGTTTCTCAGAGCTGATGCTATCAAAACATCCTAGACAGTGATGTTTAATTGAGAGGGACAGGGAAAGCGAAGCTGAAATGCAGATTTTGTGATCAGCATAATCAACCATCGCTGTGTAAATGATCATGAAAATAGTGTGGATTAACCTATTAGATATATTTTGATTACAGCATTAAGTTTACTGAAAGCAGCAGATGTCTGGGAGTAAACTGGCACGAAACCTGGACTAGACCAGTACTAAACCAGCTCTAGAACAGGACCAAGCCGAGTTCCTAACGAGACTAAACCAGGAACAAACTAGTGCGAAATCTTGTTGGTTTGTTCACTGACTGAATCTTGATGTAATGGTGAGATGATGACAATTTAAAATATGAATATAAAGTCCTTAAATAAGACCTATTGTGTCTGCAATTTGGTTATAATTTATGGCACCCGTGGATCATTATGTTATAATTTGCATATTTTAAATCGCAATATTCATCTAAAACGACTTAATAAAAGAAACAAGTTCGCTGACATCCACGTTAGAAAACTGCGGTGCCCAACGGGAGCTGGCGTCACCATAAACGTCATCACAACAAAGACTCGCCACTTCTGATGGATAGCTGCAGATCACTCTAGCGAGCCGTAGATTTTTTTTCATTGTACCAAAATGATTGCGCGACACTCCCGATTCCTACGCGCAACACAGATTAAGAAGCTAAAATTGGAGAACGAAGTTAGTACAGAGCAGTGGACGTGCGCCGGTGATGGTGAAAACGGGGGTTGATCGGCAAAATGCGGTCTTGAAAATAAGCGATTAAAGCTCAAACATGCAAAAATCACTCCAAAAACAACTTGGGTAAAAGCTCAAAAAAATCAATTTCTCATAATAGGTTTGCTTTAAGTGCATTCACACTCATCTGAGATCTCCTGAGTTCAAAACTATTAGTAATTACATCTGCACATTCCATCATGTCTGCAGAGTTTGAGCTTTCAAATGAAAACAAATGGAGCCACATTCATTTCCTTAAGTGCAGAGGCAGCGAGGGCCCCTTTTAACAAATCACACACTTCTCATAAACTGTGGAACCTCTGGGACATATTGTCCTGGCACTTGTGTCCGTTTTAATGTGTTTACGATATGAGATCTCAAAAACAGAAAAAACTGTAAACTGTCTGTAATGTAAGTAATGTGATAACGTAATTCTCCATGTCTTTTATTATTATTCCATTATCTCTATTATCTATTTTAAACCAATTAGCGCAGTGTCTGGCTCAACTTATAAACAGAGGTTCTCAGGTTCTTTATCTGTTCTGTATCCCAAACCCTCGTCATTTTAAAGTTGTTTTTAAGGGAGTGTTATTAAAATTGTACACATTTGTTCACTCCCCACACTCGGTGATGGCAAACTACTGTAGCCACTATCTCAACTTATGGAAATATGGCCGCCAATTTGTGCTTGTCTGCCCCTCTGGCCACCACCAGCCACTTACACATCCAGAATATAAGAACAAGGTAAGTGAAGTGTCTTGCTCAAGGGCACGACACTATAGATCAGAGCTGGAATTAATGCAGTTGGTTAATATGGTCAACTTTTATTAAGAGGTTCCCAGCTTCAATATCTGTTCTAACGCTAACCCTAAGCCGCTGGTTGCTGAAAACCTACAAGATTTTACCTAAAGTAGTATAGTATATATTGTAATGATTTAAAACATGTATTTATCCTTGGAAAAAGTACATGAAACAGACAGAAAGTACAGGTTTAAATAGTCTTTATTGACAATAACTGCATCACAGTATAATAGTAATAATAAGACGTGTGAGGAATGCGGTACAAAAATAAAGTGACTCTATGCATTGTCTGTTATATTTGCGTGAGATTCAGTCAAACATAGCCAATAATGTCCTTGCATATGATTGGCTGTCGATTCCCAGACTTCATCAAACCAGCAAAGTGGTAGAAGCCTGTGTCCAGTTCGTTAATACCTGATAGAGACTGATGGAAAAATGGTGTTTTGCTTTGCGCGACTGGACAAGACATGCGTTTGTTAGCGTTAGCCACCCTGTTAGCTCTCGCTGCTTCTTCGTGCGGCCTCATTTTCACCCTTTCCTCCACGCTTTTCGAAAACCCCGCCAACTTCCTTCTCATGTTGACGAAAAACCCTTTACCAGTCCTTCTCTGAGCCTGCTTTCCCTCTGCAGAATCTGGACACTCCGGCAAATCCATCCAGTTTTGAATCAAGTCCGCGAAACTGTTATCCCCCAAGACTAGCGGTTGCCTGTTACGTCCACGCGTTAGCAAAGAATTCGTCCAGTCTTCAGTGAGACCGAACCAACTTTCCAAGCAAACATCGGAAGTCGATTTTGGCCTTATCCGACCACTAGGGGCTCTGTTGGTGCGTAGACAAGCAGAAGAAGACACGCGTACGTTTCTTGTTCGCCGTAGCACAACAGTGTCCTCTTGCCAAGAAGATTCCGAATAACCAGAGTCTAAGTCCAAACTCCGGTGGCTACTGGGCGTGCTCAGATCCAAGCTTAACCTAAGTCGAATGCTAGCATCTTCCTCCTCATCGTCTTCCTCCAACGGGCTAGCCAAACAGCACGCGGAGTCGTACGTGCTGGAGCTAGCGTCCGACCGGCGTAATTGCGCGCGTTGCTCTCGTTGGATGGCTCTTTGTTGACAAGCGCGGGCCAGCGCGGCGTGGCGGGCCAGAGCCGGTAACTGGACGTTGGTGATTTGGGAGATTTGGGACAGAGGGCGTCTTGGGGTGTCGATGCAAGTTCTCCGCAGGTTTTTGAGGTCCTGGAGGGAGCGCATCATGTACTGCATCTGCTCTCTCAGGCAGTCGCTGGAGTCGCGGATGCAGAGCTGAGGAGAGAAGAGAAAGATGGATCAGTATAATAAGAAAATGTAAATGACATGATCAACTGATATAGACAGCTGTTGATAATAAGTGCTTCTGCAAGTGTCTCCAAGGTCTAGAGCCAAAAGTACGTCTCTGACATGTTAGTGCCACTTGAACCATCTCACACTCTGAGGACCTCAGGGACCGGCCTCCTGCTGCTGCCCAGAGTCAGGACTAAACATGGGGAATCAGTGTTTCAGTTTTATGCAGCTAAAACCTGGAACATTCTTCCTGAAGATGTGAGACAGGCTTTTACTTTGACAATGTTTAAATCCAGGCTCAAAACGGTTCTGTTTAGCTATGGATTTGACTGAGAGGTTTTTATTCTGCACTCTTCTCTTTTAAAGTTCATTTTATCATGATTATTTATGTTTTGATTTGTTTGTATTGTGATTTTAATGTCTTTCTTATTCTGGTAAGAACTTTGAATTACTTTGTGTACGAACTGTACTATACAAATAAACTGTGAATGAGAAGAAAACTGAAATCTTGTATATCTGATACTGTTGTCAAATTGTCGAATGAAAAAACTAGCTGATGCTTAGTAGTCTGTGGATATGGACCTAATGAAATGACTGACTACATTGTTTATTGTACCTCATAAATGCCAATATGTGTGTTTAAGGGCGGAGTGAATGAATAATGAACACAGTGTAGCACTTTGAGAGGCTTTGACAAGCCTGTAAAGCTTTACAAATGTAAGACATTATTATTATTATTATTAATGTTTAATTACCATAACAATAATGAAAAGATTAGATTAAAAGATTACATGTACTGTACTGAACAAGATGATTTCATTTACCACTATACTATTTGTCAGAACAAGGTTAAAAGTCACCTGGACTGAATATAAGGTAAATTCATTTGTCAATTCTGTAAATTTGTTACTTAAGTAAAAGTACAGATACAGAGTGAAAAGTTACTCAAGTAAAAGAAAATGTACCATATGAAAAAAATCTACTTAAGTAAAAGTATTTAAGTACCTGTTTAAAAATGTACTTGAAGAGTTGAAGTAAATGTATTTCACACAAGTGTAGTTAATTTGTAGTAACAGTAACAATACAAATCAATTTCTTAATTTTTATGATGAATTTTGTGTTTTTATTTTTGTTTGCTCAAAGCTGCAGTTTGAACTCGAAAACTTTAGTCAGGGTGTTACCACGAACATGGTAAAACCAACCCTTCAAATCATTTGAAAAGTACTTTTTACTTTTCAGTCCAGTTCAAAAATGTAGTGAAGTAAAAGTAAAAAGCAAGTAAAGTACAAATACCTAAAAATTCTACTTAAGTATAGTACATTCTTGCTTGTACTTTGCTGATGCACAGGTGACTACTGCTTACTTTGCTCTGATGGTGGATACCAGGATAACATCACAACTCATCATCGTAAAACTGATTTACGGGAAATGTACTAAATATTGCTAAACAAGCCAAGTAATTACTGCTAACACAAATGAGTAGGAGTGAATAAGTGTCACAAGTTTTTTTGGTGGGCAGGTTGAGGCTTGCAGTACGTGACCCAATCAAAACTGAGCAGCAACCAGATGATTTTACAAAAGAAACAAAACAAACCAACTGTATGTCAACGCCCTGTATTTAGAACAACAGCACGGGGCAACTACAGACATTGCCGCCTAAAATTCAAACAGTCATCAGAAGAACTCACAAGTGGCATAAATGGTACGCTGGCCCTTTAAGAAAAAATATGAAATTCACCAGTGGCACAGTAATGGGTTGTAATACTTGTGTTTCCTTTCAAAACGTGCGGCACTGATTGGCTGGGATTAGCCAGTGAGCTCTTGGTTCAAACAAATACAAGGCTTCAGAGAGATCATGTGACTGTCTGAGTGTGAGGGGAGAAATCACGGGAGAACGAAAAATGCCTCTACCTCTACTACTGCTTAGGTTGGCAAATAAGAGTTTAAACAAGATTACTTTGTACATGTTTGAGAAAAATGATCATAACCAAAACAAACGCAGCCAAATCTTGTAAACTTTTGTCTTTATACTACCAATAAAATGCTATATAAACGTCAGGATTTACCAGTGGATTTGTTTAATATAGAAAAAAATAGATCCAGATTTAACCTTGCCCTTTATATTAGCCAATGTTTACCCACTAATTTAAACTAATTTCTTCACTAATTTCTCCGCTATTTGCCACTAATAACAGGTTTGTGCTTAATTTCTACTGCGCATTTTCACCAAACTACTTTAGGCTATAGATCTATTATTGCTGACCGTAGCATGAAAGCGAACCGAAGATATGAAGCGAAAGAGAGAAAAAAAAACCCGCTACGTATATCACAAAAAGGTTACGCAGTGCTTCTTTATTGTAAGACACCCGTGCATTCCCCTTGCTGTCCATTCTACACTCAAACAATCAGATTTCTATGCCACTATCCCAGAACAAGCTGTGCGTAATTGGGTTACTTATGCAGATATGCGTGAGTGATGGTGTAGTGAACTTACCATATTGTCAAGATGTTTCCCTTTCATTTGTGCAGTAAGGTTCCAGTCCTATAAGAAAAAAAAATAAATAAATACGAGCTATTAGTTTGAACTGCGAGCTGCAATTTCTCAACAGCAACAGTCGGTTTTGCACATTTTACTCTAAATTCAATCATTTCCATGCTATTTTGAATGTTATTGCGCAAAATATTAATAGTCCAGAAGGTCTATGTGTCATCATGTTCCCATAGCAAAGAAAATACAAGATACTCACGTGTGACTTCGCTGTCTTGGAAGAAAAATGTCGCTTTCTCCCATTAAAGTTAAGCGCTCCGGAGAGGCGTCAGTGCGCGCGCTAGTCCTCGCTCGCTGTGTCTGGTGCAGATGTGGTGAAAGCTCTGCGCTCTGCTCCTTCTCTCCTCCTTTTACACCGCCGCGCTCATTGCGACGCGTGGCGACGGCAGCCAATCAGAGCGCACGGACCACTGGCTCGCGCGTAAAAGCTCCCCAAGGATTATATGCAAAAACAGCAAAGCAAAAAGAGACAAAAGACGAGAAAAGAAAAGTCCGTCAGCGGTAGAGGAGAGTAAGTGATTGGTGAAATTAAGATGAATGCAGAGGTAGATTAGATAGGACCAGGATGAAGACGCTTTCTACGTGATAACCCCTGATTAAAAGGTGATCTCAGACTTGATAAATGAAGCTGCTCTTTGGGGTCATTGCGCTCGTTCATTAATTTAAGATCTGTAACACTTTTGTGGTCAAGTCAAGTTACCTGCTGCCTGGAATATGTGTTTGCTGAGCACTGTTTGCCGGAGTTAATACAATTTATGACAGTTTTTATGAACCCCAAGGATAGTTAAAGCTAATCAAAACGTATAGGCTTCAAAAGCAAAAAAAATGTATATTACAGAGTGTGCCCAGATGAACAGATGTGCAATTTTTTAGTTGTTATTAGTCAACGTCAGTGGTGGATGGTAACGAGCTGCGAGTAGTAAAGTACTGTACCTAAGTAGAATTTTTAGGTATGTGTTCTTTACCTCATTTTGCAGTGGACACTTTTTAGTTTTACTTCACTACATTTAAGAGCATGTATCTGTACTTTCTACTCCACTACATTTTTTAACTGGACTGAAAAGTAAAAAGTACTTTTCAAACAATTTGAGGGGTTATTTTTACCATGTTCATGGTAAAATCCTGACCTAAAGTTTTCGAGTTCAAGCTTTGGCTTTGAGCAAACAAAAATAAATGCACAAAATTCATCTGAAAAATTAAGAAATCTATTCGTATTGCTGCTGTTGACCAAAACATGGATCATTTTGAATCAGTATCACTACTTTTAACAGTTTAAGACATTAACAACACTTGTGCGAAATACTTTTACTTAGGTATTTCCTTTTATACTTTTACTTGAGTAACTTTTTACTTCTGTATCTGTACTTTTACTTAAATAACAAAATTGAGTACTTCATCCACCAATGGACAACATGTTTATCCATGTGCATGACTAGTGCAATCAAATGTTCTGGTATTACGCTAAAACACTTTACCACAGTCAGTATGTCCTGTGAACATATGATCCAATCCAATTACACTCCATGTCAAATACAAAACATGTCGTCACTAAAACGCAAGGAGTTTTATTATCATATATGGACACAATTCAAGGGTAAACTTTGTCCTATAGATATATACATAATCAACCACATGGGGGTCGATGGAAGGGGGTGGGGGGTGGTGGGTGTCTGTTGCCCTGGGCCCCAGTGTCTTATGGCCCCAGAATTGGACCCTTTTCTTATTAATTTAAATGAGAGGGGGGCCCATGTGAGGCTTCTTGCCTTTGTTGATGGGCCTGATCAAACATTTCACCTAGATGGAACTTACTCTTATCCACATTTGTCTTTTCGATCTGTCCAGCAGTCAGGTTTAAACAATATAGTTAAAAAAATATATAATAATGGCCAGTAGTGTGCCGGCATGACGTCTGCACATTTCATCAGAACACAAGTAAGTCTGAGCAAGATATAGCACCAATCACTAAACGGACCAAATGAAATCAATTCATTCCCACTGAATGTAATGTAAATTTGGGGATTTTATATTTGGGCTCTTACAAAATATATGTCTTATTAAAAAAGAAGAAAAAAAGAAACTGTAGAAAGAAGTATAAAACAAAATCCATGGAATATTCAGCAGCCCCACACCAGCCCCAACCCTGCATCACTTGGCTCTGCTCTTATAAATGTGAATGACCAAAGCGTCTCATTAATCCTATCAGTCGTTTGCGGGTGATCTGCCACAGTGCTCCTCCTCCTGGTGCCGCAGTCTATGGGGCCACACTGGACTGGCCTGAATGTCAATGTAAACAAACAGAGTCAGACCGGTGCAGGTAAATGGGGAGTCGTCACAGTATTCAGCCCTGTATTGAGCCCTGTATTGAGCCCTGTATTCATGCCTGTGTGAGTGAATGGGGAGTATGGAAATGCAGGGGCTGTTGGTTCTATACCTGATGGTCAGTTGTTCATGTGCAGATGCCTTTTCATTAACATAAAAAAAGTGGCTGTCAGCATGTCCAAACCTATAACAAGACTAAAACAGCTATGTACAGGCTGCCTGTATATCTCCATGCACGTATTATTGCTTTACTTGGAATGTTCCACAATACGGCATTTAAACATATCCATCTTGCCTTTATTCAGGTAAAGGTGCTCTCTCCAAAGTGCCCTGAAATCTGTCCACAGATCTGATCTGTAACTTGCATGTCTCTGTGGAGCAGGTGGAGGACCCTCCACCAGAAATCTGACATGTGAAGTGTCAGTCTTCACTGGACTGACGGGGCGACAGTAGTTCAGTTGGTAAAATGCTTGTCCACTGATCTGGAGGCTGACACGTCGACTTCTGCTCTTGACATAAACATCATTGTTTGAGCGGTCAGATCCACTGACCCACAGGTTGGCAGTTGGCATTTGGCAATTCCAGCTCCTACAGAGGAATGCTGTTGTTGTGTCCTTTGGGCAAGACACTTAACTTCCCCCCTTCCCCCTCAGTGTCTGCATACACTGGTGTATTTTTTTCAGTCTGAGATAGAAACAACTCAAGTTGTAAAATGATCAAAATAGTAGTTAGACCTATGTGTTAGTGAAGTGCTTCCTTTTGGGAAAATCACTTTACATTGCTTTATTCATTCACTCTGTACTTTTAATGTCACAGCTGCCCTGGGGCGCCATCGGCCCATCCAGCACCAGGGTTAATCATCAACACACAACAAACTCAGAAAAGTATATTTAGTTCTTTGTCCATGCAGAGCAAACGTGGACACCAATACATACCAGCTTATGTTGTTTCTATGTTTCTATACAAGGACAAGGATATATATATATATAATTATATAATTGTTTAGTTGTAATAGAGTTTAAATGTAGCCTACTTATTTTGCCCAGGAAATTGTTTAACTTTTCTATTTTTTTATTTAACTATTCTATTCTTATGCTGTTATCTATCTATCTATCTATCTATAACGATCTTAACTTGTTATTATAATACATGATGTTTATGGGAACTATGTTAAAAAAAAAAAAAAGGTTATGAACCGGGGTGTCCATGGGGTATGACGATTTGATGAGCTTGGGGCGCCTCCTGGTGACTAGAACAGCAGACTGCAAGTAAAATAAAACGAGTCCTGTTCACATAAAGATGTGCGGGCTTTTAAAGGCCTGAGTAATGTCTTACATAAAAGTGGTTTTTAAAATCAATAAACGGCATAAGCCATGATTAGCCTATTTTTTATCCACATAATACACGGAAGTTTAAATAGAACACAAGCACTAGCACTAATGGCCACTAGAGAGCGCCAACGACTCATTAAAAATATGTTTTGCGCAACTACAGAAAGAGCATATTCAAACTTTGGTAAGTTTATTTCAGTTGTAATATAGTACTGTAATATAGAATATGAGAAGAATAGTGCATGTTGTCTGCATTAAAATGATTATACAAAGTTTGTTATTTTTAAACAAAATGCAAAAAAATATGTAAATGAAGTTAAGACAAACAGACAAAGTTGAGCATTTTAATACATGATCAGAATTCAGTGTACAAAGTACGTATGCAACACAATGAGAGTAAAGTCAAACAACTGCAGGTGATCTCTAGTTTTATTTAAATTAAACCATAAACGGACTTTAAACATTTAATATTTACCAAAAACACTAACCATTTTTTTCTGAATTAGATGTCGTCCCATTAATATTCACTATACTGGATTGATAGGCGCTAAGCAGAAAAATGGAGGACTAAAATGTATAAAGACGAACAGTAGGTCAGACAGTACTACAGGAAATATACATTAGAAGTCATTGTAAACTGAAGTCAAGGCACAACATACGGCAACAGAAACGGAAAAATAATGATGCTATTAAAATTATACACACTCGAAATATAATTGATACTTTGCAGTGACGTCACGCTGGGGGTGTACCGCATCTGTGTCTACGGCAGAATGTTCCGCGGTTACCGTGGTGACACAATGCACATATTAGCAAACCAAATACGTTTTTCCGATTCGTCAGAAGTTGTCAGATTGCGTTAAAACAAAGCTCAGATTTAGGTCTAACTTGAGTAACATAGCTTCAGACAGAGCAGTGCCCCCAGTTAGCTTCACACCCCCAGGGAATGTTGATGACATCAGCTGCAAGGTATCAACTGACATTTTTCATAAATTCTTTTCTAGAATATTTTTAATGGAATGTTGGATAATTTTGTGCAGAAAACAGCTGTTCCAATTCGTCTTATGCACAACAGAAGATGGTCAACTATGATTTTTTGTAAACATTATATAAAAACACATTAATATCTCATTGAAACGTTACAATGTCCCATGTCTGCGCTTCTTTCTTCTCTATTTAAAAAATAACATGATTAAAAGTTGAATAATTTGCACATCAAGATAAAGGTAAAATGAATGCACGGTATATATATAAAATCCTTCCTCTTTCGCGTCGTCTAGAGAAATAAAAGAATAAAATAATAAAATATGGTCTTAAATGTGTGTGGCGCGGGGTTGGTCTCAGTCTCTTTAGAAAAAGTGGAGATCGGAGCTGGAGCCAGTGCACGGGTTCCCCATCAATATCAACTGTTCAAGTAATCTGGAAAACAAGAGGGAGAAATGGAAATGGACTTTCAGTTTGAAGAGCGAACGATTATTGATAGACAGAGTTACATTTGGTTCCATATGAATAATAATAATAACTACACATCTGCATAAAGTCGACATAATCAAAAGTAAAGTGGGATTTAGTTTTTTATCTTTGATGGAAATAAAAAGTAGAACAAGTTTTATTGTGTACTAATTAGCCTGTAATAATTCACAAATAGATTCTAAGAGTGCCAATCTCTACCAAACTAAAGGTAAAGGGGAACTGTTAACTTGAAAACTACTGCTTCATGACATCACAAGGTGGAACAGAGCATTTTGAGGTTTGGGGATGTAGACAGACTAATAATAAAAGATACTCAAATGTGTGTGAATGAAACAAAACAACTCCAGGTATGTTTCTGATGAGGTAAAACATTCTAACATGTCTTAAAGCTCACAAGAGTAAATTTTAATACAGGACCTCTAAACAAAATGAGGCCAGGTATGTACGAGCATCTTCATCCGTCCTCTCCTCTCCCTCACCTGTGTTTGTGCGGTGCATTAGAAGAGGCCGCAGTCCTTCAGGTTGTTCTTGATGATGACGTCGGTGACGGCGTCGAACACAAACTGCACGTTCTTGGTGTCTGTGGCGCAGGTGAAGTGAGGGTAGATCTCCTTCGTGTCCTTCCTCCGGTTCAGATCCACAAACTTGGTCTGGATGTAGGCCTGGGCGTCCTCGTAGGTGTTAGGACCTGCGCAGGAGAGCAGAGGGTTAGGGGTAAAGCCATATCGTGCAACTTTTTAGACAGAAAATAAAATAAAACTAAAATACACAGGTGATCGTTCATGTTTTTGCAATAGAAACGTGTAATTGTTTAATGCGAGTATGTTTAATGCCATACAGTGGAACATTTCTGCAATAACATTACCCATAGACTGTATAAAAAGTGGACTAAGGGAGTGTAACGTCACCTTCAGCCAAATGAAGCTCATCGAGGCTAGAGCAGTTACAGGGGCGATTTGGGAGCCAAGTTCCATATTTGGAATTCCGACCGCTAGTATCATAGCAACCAAAGAGCCAATCTGGAGCGAAGCTGCAGAAGGTAACGCCCCTTCCCGCCTGCGCCGCTGGTTGGCAACGCTTGGCAACGCTGTCCATCAACCTAACTCTAGCGGGAGCAACCTCAGGGAAAGAAGGCGCCTGGTTTGTCTCATTAATGTTCATATCTTCATTTACGGATATAATAGAAATAAAAATAGCAGGATCATGTAGAGCGAGTTAATACGAACATTTTAAGATCAAAACGATGAGCCTGATGGCAGCAGTTACAGAGAGAGGGGTTTTCTAATGTAAAGTGAACTGGAGCCAGTCGATGGAAGCGCGTCCATGATCACTTCCGATTTGGAGGTTAGCTATGTCCATTTATATATACAGTCTTTGAGCAAACCCTCCACCAGAAAAGTTACATAGTGCATCTTTACATAAAATTATAAAATATTGACCCTGCATATGATTTTCTGAAATAGATTCCCATGAACATTTAGTCTCTTGAGCGTAAACACAGTTCCAGACACATTACCCGTGTACTCGGGGAAGCAGATGGTCAGGGGGCTGTGCTGGATCTTCTTCTCAAAGAGGTCCTTCTTATTGAGGAACAGGATGATGGACGTCTCAGTGAACCACTTGTTGTTGCAGATGGAGTCAAACAGCTTCATGCTCTCGTGCATACGGTTCTGAAAGCGGCAAATAAACCAGTATTAATGGTACGCAAAAACATAACATAATAACACGAAGGCAGCAAGACCAGCCACGGTTTAGATACAGTGGCGCAAAAGATAAAGGGGGCAGATAGATTTGGGATTTGTAAATTAAATGAACAACTCATGTTTTTCGAGTCATGTGTCTCTTTTAAGATGGTTTGGACATATATGGAAGAGGGACAGTGAGCATTTTGATAGAAGGATACAGAGGAAAGAGCTGCCCATGAGACAGTTCGGAAAAAACATGTGATTTTTAGATGCAACAAAGGCCATAGTTTGGACCTGCCTGTGATAAAATGTAGAATTACGTTACATTTATTATATTTTTAGTATTTTCAAATAGCAGAAAACCCTAAAATGATTTATCCAATGGACTGGATCAAGATATAAAGTACCAAGTAATTGCATGAATCCGTAAAAGTCAAATCGTTACATTTATTATATTTTTAGTATTTTCAAATAGCAGAAAACCCTAAAATGATTTATCCAATGGACTAGATCAAGACAAAGTATCAAGTAATTGCATGAATACGTAAGTATAAGTCAAACAGCATTATCTCATATGGTCCATAGAGATGCTGATGCTCCTCACCATCTCCTCGTCCTCCGCCAGCACCAGGTCGTACGCGCTCATGGCCACACAGAAGATTATGGCCGTGACTCCTTCAAAACAGTGGATCCACTTCTTCCTCTCCGAACGCTGGCCGCCAACGTCAAACATCCTGCAAAAAGATACAAAAATGTGTTAAATGTGTCAAAAATGCGTCAGAAATTTTACATTAAAAATAAAAAATGTCCCATTGGAGTTTCCCATCCACTTCTTCCTCTCCGAACGCTGACCGCCAACGTCAAACATCCTGCAAAAGATACAAAAATGTGTTAAATGTGTCAAAAATTTTACATTAAAAATAAAAAATGTCCCATTGGAGTTTTCCGAAATGTATTCCGGCCTGATTCACTATTGCTGCACAGACTGAGGAGGATTAGGGGCAAGGTGGGTTAATTGCCCAAGGATACAAAGGCAGTGTGTGTGAATGGGTGAGTGGTTGGGTAATATACACATTTCATATAATCACATTTAAGAAATCACCAAAAAACCCAACACTACAACACTTAAAAAAAATGCTTTTAGGAAGTGAACTAAAAAGCAGAAGTCAGTTTATTTATTATGACAAAAACAAACCACTGCAATTTAAAGGTACACTGTGTAACTTTTCTGGTGAATGGTCCACCACCCGCTTGTCTCCATGAAAGTTCTCCCTGCGCCTGAAATGCTCCGTAGTATGGCAAGGCATTTCTGATCAATAAAACCACCCGCAACTGAATAAATGCTAGATATGTTTAATGCCGTGCTGTGGAACATTCCAGGCACAGCAATAACATCTCCATAGACAGAAGCAGATGGCAGACCCTCCACTAGAAATGTTCATTAATAACAATAAATGAAAGAATGACCTTCACGCATTGTCTTATTTTAAGTTCCAGTTTAAACAGAAATGGACATAGTCGGCCTTTTCAGACGAAGAAGGCCGAGTCAGCAGAAGTTATTACAACAATGACACACTTAAGTGTTTAGACCTCCTCTCAGTGCTGCACTCACACGATAAATATATCTCAATGTTCCAGAGACACGCAGCCAAATGTAAGCGAACGGATTTGAATTATACCCTCCAAAAGTGCTGAAGACGCGACTATTGCACATAAGACAAACTGCAGGCGCATACTTTTAATTCCTTTGTCCAAATAAAAGGAGTGAAGGAGGGTTACGGCTTTGAAAACGTGTAAATATTTTGAACTCTTAGTCAGATAAAATACCACTGTGTAATTAAGTGTAGATAAGGACTGGCTACAGACATGAGTCCTTTATAAATCAAACGGTGTGAGACCAAATATTTATAATGCCACAAAACCAAAATTAAGCAGATCGTCACGGTTAATTATAGAGATGAGTGTTTGTATGTGGGGATAATCCGATCTGATAAAGATTTACAACCTACAGAAAGGTCCACAAATTGTAGTTAACTTCACAAATTAAAGTGACAGTATGGAACCTTCTGGGAGTGGAAAGTCAACTGCACGATTCCACGGAAAAAGAAAGTTAAAACCATATTTCGGAACTTCTTCATGGAGACAGACATGTTTTACGCCATACGGTGGAATATTATATTAATCTTAATATTAATTCTATGCTTTTCAGTGCAATAAACACAATCAAAATGAAAAAAGTTACACATTGGGGCTTTAACTTTTCAAAATGTACCTGTGATATAGTATAATTAGTTGTATTTTTATGACGATTGTGTAAACATACAACCAGCTCGTGCAGAGACAGGCAGCTGATATTCTTACGGAAAAACGTCTTAATACTTCGCACCAATATTTTGTATATCAGAGAAAAACGATACAGCAGTGATACACGTTTCATCCCTGATCGTACATCGACTTCATGTCTGCAAACTAAACCATATTTGCAGACATAAAGACAATTGTGGGCCCTACAGTTAACCCACTTTACCTACTCCAATCACAACAAATGAGGCTGACGTACGTAGAGGTAATTTCGTAGCTGTTACCTAGCAACCGCAATGTCAACAAAGGGCCAAATCTTGTATAAATTGACAACATTGCTGTTTAGACAAATAAAAATAAATGACGGCACCTGCACCGCTTTCCAAAATAAGTGTTTAATCTGTCGGAAAAACGTGTTCCTTGCTTGTAAATGGTCTCTGCATTTGGGACATAATTTAGGTGTTTATGACATAGACTCAGCTCTATTTCCTGTGTTTTTGTGCTTTTTCCACAAGCTGCCACTAGACTGATGTAAAACCATGGTCATTATTTACTACATGTACTATACTGTAAGTAAGATTTTGATTTAAAATTTCGTAAACAACTGTGTCCCCGGATACATGAACAAATGAAATCTTAATTTTACTCATAACAATTGTAATTTTGATTTATGTTATAATTTGGTGTTTGGTTCTCAAGATGATTATCCAATCAGAATGAGCCTCTTTTGGGTTACAGTTTCAATGCTGAAATCCAGTTGGTTTAAATCTAAAAAGACTCTGATCTGAATGGTCACTACCTAAACCCCAGCACCTGCAGCCATCATTAACCAGTGCTAGTGCAGCCTGTGCAGCTCCGTGAGTGAATTCTGGAGGTTCTGAGCTTTCACATGAGGCAAGGTCTGTCCGTTTACTGAGAAATGCTTATACGTGTCGTCTGTCTGCAGGTTCAGGCTCTGGAAACCCGAGTTCAGTTGTGATTGTAGTACTTAAACTATTACTTAACTTTAAAGTAATGAAAGGTACACTGCGGTAAACCAGTTGTAGCAGAGTCTTACTTGAAGTGCAGGTCTTTAAAGGTGAAGTGAGTCTCTACGATGCCTGTGGTCTTCACCCTGGTCCTGAGCACGTCCTGCTGTGTCGGGATGTAGTCCTGTCTCGATATCCTCTCCAGGTCGTTCAGGTAACTGCAGAACAAACACAAAATAAGAAATATTTATAAATTAAAAATAAAACCAAAAAAACAAAGACCTAACATACAAAACTCAGATTTATTGATATTACAGAGCAAATATCGATCTGGAATGGTAACTATGGAAACTGTTCAGGAAGAGGAAGGACTCTCAGCGGAGTTTAGCCAATCACGGTACAGCCAATTTCCTCAAATAATAAAGGTGCACTATGTAACTTTTCTGGTCACCCGCTAGTCTCTATGGAGAATGTCATTTATTTGCCTGGAATGTCCTACAATACGACGTTTAAAAGTCCTATATTACACTTTAATCCATGTTAGAATGTCGTTACCTCCTCAAAAACATACCTGGAGTTGTGTTTTGTTTCATTAGGTAGTTTTCAAGTTAACAGCTGCATTTTACTTTTTGTTCAATACACATTTACAATTCCAGGGCTGAAATTATCCAAATGATTCTAGTGAAGGTGCATGGAGTTTAAAAACACAGTGGAGCACTTTCTGTATTACCGCATGACATCACAAGGTGGACACCAAAAAAGTTACACAATAGACCTTTAAACCTCATCATTCAATATACGATAGATGGATCAATATATTTTGGGGCTCAATATCTATTGTGTGTAAAATTTCTTTGCAATAATGAGGAGATTTTAGTTATTTTTGTTGTAAGGCCAAAATATTTGAGCAGCAGAGGGTTGAAAAAGTAATTTCTATGGCCAATTACTGCTTCATTCTGGCATTTATTTGTTGCAGCTCATGTTTTTAATGATACTGTCTATTTAAAAATGGTTTACTGGGATTATCTTGCCTTATTGTTACTGTATCGGTTTTATAAAGTAGTTTCAATATTATCTTTTATCGCAGTATTTCTGTGTAGCAACACATCGTGCTCCAAAATGTGTTACCGTGACAGGCCTGGTAAAAACAGCACCTCCTGCAGCATTCACTCTGCAGCGTGTGTAGTGGTGTAGGATCTGTCCATTTGTTTTGTAGAACAAAGAATAATCCAATAACATGAGATTATAGGAATAAAAAGGGCCAAGACTGCACTCCGGTAATGGGTAATTGTTTTGTTATCAGCTAATCAAATATGTGTAAGTGAAAACAGCAGACTCTCACTCTTCCCGAAAGGTTTGTCATAGAAAACACACGAACAACAGGCTTTTGTTTCTCTTTGTTTTTTTACACTGCACATTAAACTTAACTGTTGTAATTTATTTCCAAATGGTCAAATATCCAAGTCTCTCTCTCTCTCTTTGTGAAGACAGTTTTTAATAAATACAAAAAATCATTCCATTGTGTTTTGATTTTCGCTATGACTTAAATCACTTACAATTATGATTTTTTGCAAGTCAGCCAAGTATTGCTACATAACCTGCATGTCTCCAGGAATATACTGTTGCTTTACCTAGAATGTTTCACAGTATGGCATTATACTTGTGGCACTACACTTGTCTCCATGGAGACAAGCCACCACCAGGACAAGTTAGGGGTCTGATCTGTGGATGGACCCCTAACTTGACCTAAGCTAGGTCCAACTTAGCCTATTGCTAATAGACTAAGTTGGGGATTTTTGAGCAATAAAACATAAACAGTGGAACATGTGACATTCTTGTCTGTGGTATCAGCGTTTGTGATGATGTTTTTGTGTTAATTGTGATTTTAATGTTACCATGAACCTGTCCAGGGACAACAGATGAACAGATCTGACATATTAATAAACATATTTATCATATGTAAATATGTACTGTCCCTTCTCCAAATAAAAAAAATAAAAATCTCAAGCAAAGCCATTACACTCATGGAAACAAGCAGACAGGGCTGCCAGATTTTCAGAGAGCAACAAGCAAACAAGCCTTAGAGTCTATTATGAAATGACCCGAAAGGCTTAAAACCACATCTTTTGACGTGAAAGTGCCGCTGAGGAGCAAGTAAAAAAAAAAAAGAGTCGCTATAAAAGAGGTGAACTTGGCAACTCTGCAAGCAGGAAGCGGCATCTACACCGGAAAAGTTGCACAGTGCTTCTTTAAATGAAAGTGTATGGAGCAAAACGTTTAAGCAAAATGTTAAGAGAGAACTTTTCCTGAGAAGAATCTGTCATTATAAAAGTCTGCGGTAGACAGTATGTCCTCCGTGTTCCTCTGCTCAGGTCGGTGTCAGGTTAAAGTCTTGTATTAAACAAAAATGACTGCAGCACTTTCACAATGAGGACTGTTTTTCTATGGGTCCGGTTACACTTCATCCCTCTGGCTCTCAGCAGATCACCCACACAGATTTTAACACTGTCGTACCTTGGGCTGGGCACCATTTGATTTTTTTTTTTTTGATACCAAAACCTTAACGATGCCCGTTTTTTTCAGTGCCTGTAGTTTTGAACGGAAATTAATGGACAATATTATTAAGAAATACTTGGCTACACCATGTCCAGTTATAACTCACACAAACAAATGACCCAGAGCACAGCTGATCCTCACATGGATGACACATGCTTAAGTTTCACTTTTGTTTTTTTTGCATATGACAGTTTATATCAAGGGCAGCACAGCGTAAAACTTCTTTGTTTTAGTAACTCGTTTGGCTGCATATTTACGCACACAGCTCCACAATGGATATATTTACTACAGCACATTTATCTGAATTATGCTTTTATCCAGACCGAGGAGGATGAGGATTTACGCTGAGTTTTGGTTCATTTTATCTGTTTGGCGTCAACTTGATGCGGACTCGTTTGGCTGCATCTTTACACAGACGCACGCTCCAAACTGGATATTTACTACACCACATTTATTTGGGAATTACGCTGTTAGCGGGACTGAGGAGGAGGAGGATTTTGGCGGAGTTTGGTTTATATTATCTGTTTGGCTTCAGCTTTACGCTTCCGCTTTAAATCAGTGTGGCGTATGTGTTGGCTCATTGACTCGGACATTTAAGAACGAGGAACTGAAAGTTGGCATCGAACACGCGTTAGTTTCACTCTCGTCACACCAGGTTAGAGAAGTGAACCATTTGTGAATCATATTTTTGCCTTTTCTTGCCATTAATTTGTGATTTGTGTTTTAAAAGTCAAGATACAGGTCAAAGGGCGCGTTTTAAACTTGGAGCTTGGATGAGAAGGAAACGTCTTCACTCCTACAACTTTTTGTCCAGTTGACAGATTAAAAATGTTTCTTTTACTATGGATCATATCTGGACGTCTGAGTGATCACACAGACAAGTGTAGGAGCATCATTTGAGAAAAGACTGAAATATGAAGAGCCAAAATAATACAATCATTCCCCATGACTTTCAGAACATGTTTGTGGAGGTCTCAACTACAGAGTTAAAAGTTTGGGAATATATATTTTAATTTACTGCATCTTATATCCACCTTAAACAGTAAATGTGTTTGTTCAAGTCTGTTCTGCTTGACTTGACTTTAACCCAATGATACACAAATACAACTATGACGACGTATTCACACATTTACATATTCTTGTAAGTTTCACCCTCTGATCATGTTAAAATACAGAAAAATAGTATTAAGGGACCCTCAGGATAGTGTTTAAAAGCTTTGGGTATTTAGCCAATGTTAAGAATGACAGTTTGACAGGTTTGGCCAGGGCTGGTATCAAAAACTGATATTTTTTTCCTTTTGGTAACAAGTTTTGATGCCTGGTGGGTGTTGGGAGACGACTGTAGATAATTACTGATACTAATGAAATTTGTGAACATTCATTTGTTAGATTAATGCAAAGAGAGGTACCGAAAAAAAAACCCAACTGTTCAGGAACCGCTACCGAAAACCAGCTATTGATCAAGTACTGGTACCTGAAAAAATCTAAAGACGTCCCTGTCCTGGCTACGGCATAATTGAGAAAAATAACAGACAGAACCATGACTCACTATGGAGCGGAGTCGTTGACCTGGTACTCTCTGGCCCGTGTGAAGCAGCTCTGCACCCCTCCGTCAGCCCAAAGACGCTTGATGACGTTGGCCAGTTCCTCGGGCATCGACCCCTGCTCCTCTGCTGTGGAGGAGAGCGCGAACAACTGCCGTGCATCGTCCTGGAAAAAACACAATATACACAGAATATTACGCTTCTATTGAGTATTCACTGCTAACACTTAACATATTTCGATCGCCGTGTTGCCTTTTACCGTTTGGAAAATGCTATAGTCGCCTTTCGCTTTCACTTTCGTTTCTTTTCGCTCACTCCTCGTTCGCTAATGAAACTACTGCACATCGCATCGGGTTTGTGAAGTTGTAGTGTGCCGTTTTGCATCATGTTTTTGTATATTTATGGAGAACTGCCGTGTGGGAGCGTGGGTGACGTGCATTTCCGTCTTCTCTCAAACGTTAATGCTATAAATTCTGATCTCTTTTTTTTTTGTTTTCAATGTTAAAGCTACAGCATGCAACATTTTTACAAACAGACTAAAATAAAACATTTTTTTTTTTATTTTAGATGTTTTTATTGCATTGAAAAACATGCAAAAACCCATGTCCCTACTGTACACGGGCTTGAATCATATCATGGGGGCCGAGCATTGGGACAGAATTGTATTGTACCACTTTGTCAGTCTGACCTTTTTGTATTTTAATTATTTATTTAATATTATTTATTTA
>JACM01036661.1:0-24335 GCA_000787095.1 Periophthalmodon schlosseri | reverse complement strand
CAGGACTAAACCATGACGGGCAGGCTGCAGATCTGTCCAGGACTAAACCAGGACTAAACCAGGACTAAACAAGGACTAAACCAGGACTAAACCAAGACTAAACCAGGACGAAAACCAGGACTAAACCAGGATGGGCAGGCTGCAGATGTGTCCAGGACTAACGCACATTCATTTGCAGTTAAAGTTCAAATCTGTAGGGCCAGCGCCTACTCAAGACTAAGGGACATAGGGTAGGGGTCATCCAGCCAGTGAGGGAAGGAGAGTATCCAGGTCCACGGAACAGGATCAGGGCATAAAAGGGGCTAGGGTCCAGTCATCACCGAGCAGTCAGAGGCCAGGCATCCGAAACAGTTGCACTCCCTAGAGGGGAGTGGGGCAGAGAACAACTTGTGAATAGCAATGAACAGGTGAAGTGAATAGTGAATGTTGTTGACAGGGAAAGTAGGAGGAAACAAAGGATAGTGCTCAGGTTACCATACTTCCCCAGCATAGTTGTTCCTTAAGGCAGCTTAGTTAAAACTGGGTTTTCTTTCTGCTTCTTACTGGCCTGGCTATAAGATAATTCAAAAGAGGAACATATTAAACCTGCTCTTAAATGTATAGACTGTGGGGGCCTCTTTAACAAGGGCAGGGAGTTGATTCCATAACACAGGAGCTTGGTAGCTGAATGCTCTCCCCCCTACTGTGCTTTTAGACACTCTAGGAACCACCAATAGTCCAGAATTTTGAGAGCGGAGTGCTCTGTTTGGATTATATGGTGCTATAGCATCTTGAAGATATGATGGGGCCATGCCCTTTATGGCTTTAGATGTCAGGAGGAGAATTTTAAATTTAATGCTAAACTTGACGGGAAGCCAATGAAGGGACTCCAGTACTGGGGTGATGTGGTCTCTTCTTTTAGTTCCTGTTAAGAGCTTGGCTGCTGCATTTTGAACTAGTTGAAAGCTTTTTAAAGAGCTTTTAGGACACATGGCTAGTAGGGAATTACAGTAATCTAGCCTTGATGTAACAAAAGCATGGCTAAGTTTTTCAGCATCAAGATATTTAGGCAGGATATTTCTGATTTTGAAGAGTAGGTAGAAAAAGGCTGTTTTACAGACTTGGCTTATGTCTGCTGTGAATGAGAGCTCTTAATCAAATAAGACTCTAAGGTTCCTTACAGTAGAGCTGGAGACTACACTGACATTATCCAGTGTAACTATCTGGTCAGAAATGTTGGCATAAACAAACGTAGCCTATTTATATAATTATTGTCAATTAGTCATATGAATAATCCCTCTATTTGTTTTGCCGTATTGTTTATATTGCCATGTGTTGCAGAAGGCCGATCTGTTGCCTGTATTTAGACGATATTGCAGGTTATTGACCTTCAGTGGTGTGTTCTCCCTGTGTGAACCCTATCACAGTGTGTGAGACCTTTGGACCAGGCCTGTATTAAACCAACATAATAAATGATCGCAGCACAACCTGTTATTTCCATGAAAGCTCTCTTCATTCCTGTATGAAGGCTGCTGTGTAAACAGATCACCCTCTGATCCACTGCAGTTTAAATGGGAATAATAAGACGGGGGTTCTCAATATCTGGTACAAGGACCAGGGTGATATTTTTTATGATATTGGTTTAGCTTTGGTGTTGATCTGGTTTAGTCCTAGTTGTCACTCAAAAGAGACACAATTTAAATAAATTATGTCACCTTTTCCATTTAAATATTTTATCTGTCTGTCTATCTATTTTTTCCTATCTATCTAAAAATCTGACTTTGTTGCTTTGGATTAACATAAAGTACTTAAATTGAAACAAAATACATGTTTAAATAGGGTCTACATTTTATTTTATTTTTTTTAGTGTTGATTTGAAATTTAGTCCTGTTTTAGTCCTGTTTTAGTCCTGTTTTAGACCTCTTTTTTCCAGCCGTTTCAGACCTTAATTAGTCCTGGGTCAGTTAAGAACTTACACTGTACTGGTTTCAATTTTAGAACATGTTAACAGTTTTCAGTACTGATTGCTGCAAGATATGGAGAAGACTTTGAACCTTTAACCAGAATTAAACCAGGATGAGCAATTGGACTTCAACATCTAAATCTTGGACCAAATAGAGTAGGGTAGTGTTTTTCAACCTTTTTTGATTTGTTGCACACTTTTATGGTTAAAATGATTACACGGCACACCGCCCACTAAAATACTACCAAGTTACACCAATTGTTTTCCTTGCCCCTGTGTCTGTTTCTTTCTATTTGGCAATGATGATAGTTGTGCTTTCTCAACTGGTTCAGAAGTTGCTCAGAAAAACTCCAAAATAGTAAAGTGTTCAGTGTGTGTGTGTGTGTGTGTGAAAAATAGCTTAGATTTTTTTCCAAAGCACATACCTCAAAGCGCTCTAGTGTTCCCCAGCACACAGGTTGAAAATCAGTGGGGTAGTGCATTGCCAGATGTACCACCCATTATTACCTGTATGTTTATCATTGTTGAGAAACACTGAATTACTGTGGGAAAGTGCTTTGTCGCTACAAGCTAACTCTGCATGTGCAAACGGCTAATCCTACGGTAAACTTGTCTCTTACTTTCTTCGCTACCCCTCGCTAACAATTGTAAAGCGGGAACATTGGCTTTGTTTAAGTTTTGAGTTGAGTTTAGTTACATTTCAATGCTTTTCAAGGCTGTGAAGATCTGATAAGAGCTTGTGTACACAGTTTGTCGGTAGCTGGGATCTCGCTCGGTGCCAAATACCAGTTTTCCATGAGACGTGCCAAGGCAGTGTCATAACCGCCCAGGCATCCAATTCCCCATTTCCTCATTCTTCTACAGCAGCTCAATCACACACAAGGGACGGAGGGACAAGGAACTTAATCTATTCTTGTATTTATTAATTTTACATCAGAAAATGTACAACAACAGAGAAATCCTAGGCCTATATGTAGAACCAGCGGAATAACAGTAGTAAAGTACTAAAGATACTTTTTACTTTTAGTTCACTACATTTTTGAACAGGACTGAAAAGTAAAAGTGTTTTTTTATTATTGTCTGAAACCTGTTGAAAAGCCTGAGGGTTTATTTTTAACATGTTCCTAATTTATAAAATAAAATAAAAAATAAAATATACAAATAAAATACAGCTAGAAAAACAGAATTCAGTACAAATCTGTGTCAACATTACTACATTTGAAGGTTTATTACCTTTCAAAATCTGTGCAAAATACTTTTACTTTTTCCTTTTTAAATACATTTTAAACGGATATTTAAATACCTTAACTTAAATAGATTTTTCCATGATACTTTTACTTTTATTTTACTTTTACTTTATAGAACTAGTAATAATGATGAACATCATTATTATAGTCCAAAGTATTTAATGTCAACTAAAATAACAGTTTTATATCAATTTGAAATGTTAAGGGTTGCAGGCTAGTTATTCATGCTTGTAACTTTTTGGTCCTGGTTTGATCTCACTTTAGTCCTTATGTAGACTTTCGGTCCAGTTCTAGTCCTCGATTAGCTTGTGATCTTTTTCAGATACATGTCATACTTAATAGTTTTTATTTTGTCAGTACCACACCACAACCCTTTATAGTCGACTAACTGATTTGCACTGCATGTCTTTAGTCGTTCAGTGACTTATTTAGCCAACTACAGCCGTAGAAATGTTGAGGAAAAAGTGTACTGGAAAAATATAATATAGATATAAAAAGGTAAGTTGCTTTTTAATTCAGATGCAAATAGGGTTTATGGTTGAGTTTCAAGAACCACACAGAATGTGAATGGATCATAAAAAGAACTAGAAAAGGGCAGGAATATAATTTTATATAATAATAAAATGCATTAGTCTTTGCATTAGCGTTTTTCCAGATGTTCAAAGGTGCTTTCAGTTTTGCACGTTATTCATTCTCTCCACACTCGGTGGTGAAATGCTACTATTGTAGCCACAGTTGCCCTGGGGAAGACTGACAGAACCAAGGCTGCCAATCTGCGGCATTGGTCTCTCCACCCCACCACCAACTCTCAAATACACACCACATTCACACTCAATTCTAATTTTGCATTCCTCCAGAAAAACAATTGATATTTACATTTTTCTCCCACCTCTAGTGTGATACTTCTTTTTGGAGCATATGAAAAAAGTCACACAGTTTACAGTTTACTTTTTAATAGCCTGGAACGTTTCACAATGTTATCCACAAATTATCTATAAGGCCACAAGAAGTTATAGGTCAGATCAGTGGAGAGGCTACCCTGCTCACTGTAAAAATGCATGTTTTCTCTGGTACGTTTGAACCATAAAGCATCTGAAATGAAATAAATGCTAGATAAGGTAATGCCATACAACAATGCAACATAACATGCAAAGCAATAACATCTCCATGGAGACTAGCAGGTAGCAGACCATCCACAAGAAAAGTTACATAGTGCACCGTAAACCTTACTGACATGAACCTTATTGCAGATCTGGTTAATTCAGCGATGCTTTTGCTTGTATCTCACCTATTATTCACCTGATATATTCCACGTTTAGGCCCAGAGCGTCCCCATTTTATTTTCCCCTGTACTCATGAATATACAGGACTGCATTGTGTCTGCCTGCCTCTGTCCGCTGCTGTTACTCCGTGTTTCATCATGTACTTTGCCTGTGCTACCAGTTTGGTTACACTGCACCACGCGGCAAGAAGGAGCACTGTGATTGGCCGGCCAAAATTTAGGGCCAACCTGTGCCGAACCAAAAAAGAAAAAAAAAAACTTGAAAAAAAATGCCACGTGGTTGTTTGAAAAGGGAACATCGTGTACACTACCGACCTCCCAGCAATTTAATGACAAGGTGCATAGTTCAAAACCATTCTGATCGACTGTCTGTGTGAAAAGTATTAAGTCTATACATGATTTTCTATTATCAAAACTTCAAGCAAGTACTAATTTTGCATTTGTATTACAAAACTTGCAGCCAAGAATATGGATGTCACAATATCAAATTTAAAGGTGCACTATACAACTTTTCTGGTGTAGGGTGCTCTAAGTTCTTGTCTCTATGGAGGCGTTTTTGCTTTGTCTAGAATGTTTCTCTAGAATTTTTATGGCATCAAAAATGTGTATTTTGCTTTTATTCAGTTACAGGTGTTTTTATTGCTCAAAAAACATGCATTCTCACTTTTAGTGGAGTCGCCTCTCCACAGATCTGACCTGTAACTTGCCCTGGTGATGTCACCTGCTTAATTCCATGGAGATGGATAAGTTTAATGCCATTCTGTGGAACATTCTGCGCAAAGCCATAAAACTCGTAAGACAAGCAGGTGATGGACCCTTCACCAGAAAAGTTACACAGTGTACCTTTAAGTGTTACAAATATTGTGAGAAGAAACAACAAACAACAACAAGTAAGCAAATAAAAAATATATATATTTAAAACATATCAGAACATTTTGATTTAGCTCAACTGTGTACTGTACTTAGAGGGTGCTCCCAAAAGAAACAAGGTCAAGCATTGTTAGACTTTTTTCAGGCCTTTTGTACCATTTGCAAAAAATAATCATGAAGAGTAAAGTACTTAAAATAATTATGACACAATGCAGATGCACATGTAGGTCACTATGCTCACAGTATTTTGAAGGTTAAAACTGAAAAATGCACTCATTCGGGCTTAAAAACATCAATAAAACCACACTTCTAATTATAATGGTTTTATAGCTCTTTTGGACACTTGAAGACACTTTGCATTGCATTATACATTTTCACACACCTGATGATGCTAATCCATACACAGCGCATTCATATACAGTCAAGTTGTGTGTGAAGTGTCTTGCCCAAGCATACAAAAACAGTATGCACTGGTCCTTTTGTTACTTTGAATAAATCTGCTCAATTTTAGAGGTGCCACAAATTGGGATGTCAAGATATCCAGTTAATTGATAATCGCAATTACTCAGGTCAATTATAAAAACTAAAAATGTTCAGCAAAAATAAGTAATAGAGTAATAAGTAATAAGTTTCAGAGTGATGAAAAATTTGCTCAGTTGCCATAGTAATTAACAATTCACAAACAAACTATCTTTTGCATGGTCAAAGGTCCTTAAAATGTTGCCTTTAAATAGGAAGGTGAAACCCACCATGAATAGCTATAAATGCATGAGAAACAACAATGCATGTTATAAAAATTTAAATATCTAGTTTTGTTTTTTGTTGTTGAGTTTTTAATTTTAGGAAGTGACATGCCCTACTTTTCTGACAGCAGCTCTGTGCATCTTAATTCTCAATCTAAAGACGTATTAATAGAAAACACATCTGAGAAGGGCACAACGGCTCCAACTCTGCTTCTGTTTAAAGTTGTTAACATCTGATGCACAGCGGGACTCCTGGCTGACAGTTCCGCTCAAAAACATTTTAAACGTCTTTACTCTCAGAAACAACTGCATTTTCCACATTTTCTACTGACAATCTGACACTTTGGATTTGTATATTGTTTGAAACATGCCATTATCTGAATTGGGCAGAGGTGTGAAAGTGTACATTAACACAACATTATTTGTGAGACTGTACCTAAGAGGAACAGAGCATAGATGGATGTCAGTGGACTTTTACTTGCTTGTATTTTATTTTTGTATCGCCTAATGAATCTGGTTCTAGTAACTAACAAGACTAAAGTAATTTCAACCCTGAGAGAGTAAGACCACAAATTTTGAATTTGTAGCAGTAGTCTTAGTAATAGGTTGTTGTTGTTGTTATCATAGTAATAATCGCCCATTTTATGAAACTTGAGTAATTATTTTTTTTAAATAGTGGTTTCATCAATTTCACATTTTTTATGAGACAGGTAGCCAGGTTCGTAAACTGCAGATTTAATTTACATTTAAGCTCTGTTTTCATACAAACCATGCTTGTCGATGCAAAACCTAGTCTAAGCAGGGTTGGGCCTGTTAGTACTTGGGAGACCGCAAGTGCATTCGGTTGTTGTGTCCTTAGGCAAGACAGTTCATCCACCTTGCCTGGTGGTCGCTGATACAGATGGTGCAGATTGGCATCCTCGCTTCCATCAGTCTACCCCCTGATCAGACCATAGGTGCAGAATGGTAGCTATAAATGTCTTGAGTGTTTCTGACAAATTGATCTTAACTCTTAACAAGTGAGAATCTGTTATTTATTGACTTGTGTTGTAGCTCATTTCTAGTTAATGTTTACATCATTTCTGTAAATCTGACTTCCTGTTTTTCTTCTGGTCACTCAGGTCGCAGAGAGGTGATTGGTGCAGGACAGTCATGTGACAAGCCCTCAACCTCTTCAGCCCTTTTCACCTCTCACTGTCAGGTAAATTTTCAACTATTTTTATTGATGAATTATGCATTTTTACTATTATTACTGTGTTATTTTTTTGTATGTCAGCTTTGATACTTTCCACGACCATATGATTTTTAATATACATTTTAAAATATTATTTTATTGCATTATTTAAATATTTGATTAATTGAATATTTCCATACATATGAGCAAAATATAAACTTGTATTTTGCTTCATCAAATACATTGAAAATTATGCATTTCTGATATTTTCTTCATTATAAATGCATACCAAAATCACAGTAGTTGAAGTCAAAGCTGGTAACAACTTTTACAAGCACTTTTCGTAAATGTATTTCTGATATTTTTATTTTACTTTTTTCCAGTGTAGAAGTTGTTGAAGTTACACTGTGACCTGCCTCCCTTCAGCTGCAGGCAATGCCTCAGGTAAAAATGTAAAAAAAGCATCTCAGCTCTTTATAAGGTTTAATATTAAAATACAGTGTTCATAGTTCTGAATCATGACAGGTTTAGTCTGTATATTCAGTTGGTAAAATACAATAAGAATGCCAAAAAAAAGTATTTAATTAATTTATGCAGAACTTAGTAACTTAAAGGTTCACAAAATATTCAAAAGAACACATTTTGTACATTTTATACGAGTAGACTCTGAGCTGCTATGGGAAGTTTATATTATATTACATATAATAATACACAGGTGAAATATAATTAACTGGCCACCTACACATGAGTTGCATATTTATGTAACCAAAATGTAGATACAAGTTAGTACAGAGACTGATGGTTGACAAGACTTTAGCTCTTTATTTTTATACCTGTTGTTATTCTGTTTATGTAAGATGTTTTCATACTTATCCTGGTCTGGTCATGATTTAATCCAGCTGTTATCTCAATGTAGACTTGTTCTGGCCACGTTCTAGTGCAGGTTTAGGTTGTTTTCACACTGCCTCTAGCTAGGTCAATGTAAAAGAGAATTCGATCTGAGAGCGGTGTGCTTGGACCAGTGTGAACATGACAGTCACATTCTGGACTGAATTAAACGGCCGCTATGAGAGCTCTTGAAACAGGTGGTCTCAGAGTGGCTCCTCTCACACTGTGGTGTGAAAGCAGTTGATCTCGGGCTGACCTACTGTCAAAAGTAAATGTGCCTGGAATTGGATCATGTGTGAATAGGCGCTGCTGAGTGTTCCATTTGCAACCTGTGTCTGACGAGGCAAACTGGATCAGCTTTATATCAGTGACGCTCCTGCCTGTCTGCGCAGGTAAGCCCTGGTCTGTCTGTGCCGCTCAGAGCGCTTTTCCTCTCCCTCCACCACCAGGGGGCATCGCCATCATGAAATGTTTAGTGCCAACTTGAAGCTCATTGTCATGGAGATAAGTTTTGCGGTCATCTTCGCACATGGCTCATTGTGCGGTGTTTGGGATGAATGATGCATAGTGCATCTGAAAAAAGACCGATCCAGTGAAGTAAATAGACCTAAATCTAGTGCGCATTGGGGTCACTCGATAGAACGCCGTAACGTGTGAAAACGACTTGTTCTAAAACAGGTTTGATTGACAGCATTGCTAAGTGCCTGCCCCCTGCCAAAGCAGCTGTGCGCGAGGAAAAGGGCAAGTAGCTTCAACAACAGCACACCTGATTGGATTTCCAATTAGCCGCTATAACTGCTAGCCTCGATTGGCTCAATTTTGCTGGAGCCAAATGCTATGGGTGATGTCACACTGCCTCAGTCCACTTCTATATACAGTATATGGTGGTAACGCAGTGTAAGTGTTTGTAAATTAAAAAGACAAAATGGACATATATAAATTGACTTTTCTCCCTTGTGTTTTGCGGTCAGCCGGGTCTGAGTGGGATGGAGCCCGTTTTCGGGGAGGCTTATGGGGGGCACAGGGCCCTGCTCAGCCCATACCCTCTGGCCATGTCACCCCACGGAGGACGCAATGACTATGACCAGGTAAGACCCCAGAAACACAGATAAACACTGTTCAAGTCATACTTTTTTGCCCATCTGCATTTCACCTATAAAACACATTTTACAATTGCATTATTAACAACATAGCCTAGTTAAGATTTTTTGTGCCATAGCAAACAAACATGAATTCAGTCTGCAAATCATATCAGACCTCCAAACCGGTAAATTGAATTCAATTAAGTATTGGTAAACCTACAGCTACAATCGTAGATATAATCAATTTGATGTCCCACTGTTATTTGGGTGGTGCTCCAAAATTCTTCTTCTAGTCAAAGCGTAAACACTGACAAAGGTCATGTGTGTTTTGGTATAACTTACAGCTAAACTTAATTCCAATTCTTTATATAAGTTATCCTTTAGACCCCCTACATCACAGTACAGCTGTGTGAGGAATGTCTAACCAATTTTAATACAACTGCATATCTATCTCTATGGAGAGAAGCAGGTGATGCTACCTGGTGAGGTCAGATCTGTGAAGAGGTGACTCCGCTCACAGATAAACAAAACACCTCTAACTGAATAGCCAAGACAGATAATGCCATATTGTGGAAGATTCCAGGCAAAGCAATCTGTAAAAGAACGCACCCACACACCAGAAAAGGTACATAGTGCATTTAACTACATTAAATTTGATATCTTAGGTTTTATTTTTCTTGCACAAGTAAACCAAAGCTACTTTAATACAATGCTACTTTAATACATTTACCACTCATGTCTCTTCTATGTCGTACCCAGACCGTGCTGCTGATGTTGGGGTCCCCGGCATCTCCACGGAAACGGCCTTTTGAGTTGCTAAGCGATCTGGTAGACGATGGGGGATTCGGGGAGGACCTGCAGCCGGAGCGATGGGATGTGTCTGCGCTGGACGAGATGACACGCTTCACCAAACCTGGGCTGGGTGTGGGGGCAGAGCTACTCACCTGTACAGAGGTAAGGAGGGAGGAGAGATAGGGCTATAATGATTAAAGGCCTATGATTAAAGGTCTAAGGCCTAAAAATGTGGAAAATCAAATTGGTTTATTTTAAATACTTTGCAGCAGTCCATTCTGAGCATTCTAATTATTCACCGTGATGAGGTTTCACAGCAGGCCAGAGCTTACTTTTGCCACCACTGTAATGCTAACAACAACTAGCATGCTTTTTAAAATTATCATTATTTTTATTTACCTTTTGGTTTAAACAAACAAAACAAGCAGGTATCAAAGAATAGACACACCAGACAACAGCTCAGTCAGCTATTATGTTACATGTAAATAAAATAAAAAATACAACATAGGAGGTGGTGGGATGGCTTTTCAAAACACAAAAATAAAATAAAAATAGGAATGGAAATACAATTCAAGTGTGAACCTACAAAAGTCCTTCCAGAGTAGAGGAAAGCTCTGGTCCAATATAATCCAGAAACAACTAGCACTCTTGGACAGTAAAACGCTTTATAATTAGACCCAGATAGCACACAGCAAACTTATTTTGACCTTAAGAGCTGCTTATACAATATATTTGTACAAAAAAAAAACTGGCACAGACACTATAATGGGAAAAATCGTGATTACTACACATTTAAAATCATGTAATACTTAAAGGAGGTGTATCATTTTTTTTCATGAAATAGTAGTAGTAGTAGTAAGTAGAATCTGTTTTGCCTCAGTACAAATATCTTGTAAAAGCAGCTCTTAGGGTCAAAATGAAACCGCTGTGTGCTGGCTACGTCTAATTATAAAGTATTTTATTTATTTCAAGGACAGTGCATATTAATGAACATTTCTGTAAATATGCTAGAATTTGTTAAGAATCCTAAAAGTATTTTCATGTTCCATAAACCAAGTAAGGCTGGTGCGCTGTTTACCTGCTAGTTGTTGTCAGTATTATCGTGATGGGCTCTGAAAGTTGTGAAAAGCGCTTAAAAATACATCACAGTGAAATATTTAAATACTCGGAATGCATAAGGGAAGTCAGGAATAAGTTTGGACCGCTGCAAACGGTTTAAAATGAACTAGTTCTGTAAAAAATCAGGGGTCTGGACTATACAGATTCAGGCCCAAATACCTTTTATGGTTTGAAAAGTTTTTGTCCAATACAATAAAATTATGCAATGTACATATATTAACTATATATGCTGATTTTTGTATTCTCAGGTTTTCTCAGAGCAGGCTGTTCTGATTGGTCGATTGGGCAGGAGTCGAGAGGAACAGGAAGAGGAAGAGCAGAGAAAGAGAGCTGCTACCAAATCTTTCACAGTCCCTCCCACCATTATGTCCCAAAACGTCCCGAACAACCCCACATCTACTGCAAAGGAAACCAGCGCTATCACATCTGCGACATCAGAGGGGCAGCTAAACGTACCAAATGTAAGAGTTTGGAGGTCAATGGGCCTCATGGATCAATGTTTTCTTGTTTTGTAAAATTTAACTAATAGTAAATATTATATCAAATAGTGTTGCAATATGCAATTTATAATCAGACTGTAATTTTATTTTATTACATGTGAGCCTTACAATGTTCAGACAGCAGTATTTCTGTGCGCGAGGGTCCACCTCCCTGTCCTTGATATTTGTCTCTCCAGAAGAACTTTTTCAGGCAAGAAAAGTGAAGACTTTAAGTACAAATCTGTACTATGTATCAGACAAAAAGAACATAATTCTTATTATAAAATATTAATTGTAAACAATAATAAACAAGGGCACAACAAAAACAAATTCTCACAACTTCTAGTTTAGCTTAGCCTTGTTATAGGAGAAGCTTAAAATTGTTTTGAAATTACAATCAAGTAGATTTTTTAAAGCAAAAATTCTCTTATAAGTTTAAATGATTATTACGAATTATTTGTATTTATTATTTTTTTTAGGAGAGAATGGGACAGGAACAGTTGGTCCGATCTGTGGAGGTCTATCAAGTGGCGCAGGAGGAGGAACTGACTTTGGAGCACAATTATTCGTTAAGCCAAGGAGGAGATGGAGAGATGGGGGTCAGCCTGGAGGAGGTGCCCCCCGAAGAGAGGAGAGGGGGGGAGGGGACCGAAACAGAGGAGATGGAGAGGAGAGAGACAGAGACAGAGGAGGAGAGAAGAGAGGAAGAGGAGGAAGAAGAGGAGGAAGAGGAGGGAGGAGAGGAGACTGCAGCAGAGGCAGAACTGACCAGCTCATCTGAGAGCGAGTGTGGTGAGTGCATATTTTAACATTAATAAAGAATAAATTGACACATTGATTAATTTGATCTAATGTTATCACGATACTAAAATTTCAGACCTGATTTTGATAATGAAGAATAGACACGATACTGATTCTAATCATTCTAAAGCCGTCTGTACTTTTTTGTATTAATACTTGCTCAAATGAGTATCTAGTTTTGATACTAGTTTTAGTATTGATTAGCACCTGATCTTCTTTTGACGACCCTAATTTGACCATCCTCCCCTGTCCTGTGTGTGCTCGCACCTTGAGGACAGCAGTGCAATGTTCATGCAAGCGCCCGAGTCTCTTTGCTCCCGCTCTGCCGTATGCGATCCCTCTCATCTTCTCCTGCGTGTGCACGGACACACAGTGCCGTGTGCTCCGTGAGTGTCCATGATGCACACACACAGCATTATGAAACTTTGACAGTCCACTCCGCTGTTGGATTTGGACTCAAGGTTTGTTTTTACACTGAATGATCTCACGTGCTCATTAAACGAGTTATTCTGCAACATTGAGGTTAGACGAGCCTCTCCAGGGCAGGGCTCCTCAGTGAATGGTCCGCTGTGACTATATGATTGACAGTCTGTGTAGCACCGGTTCATGTTGGACACAAGGAACAGGCTTAAATGTTAAATGGACTACAGTTTATTCCAATAACATATGTGTCTTGTTAAACTTTGGTAATCAAGTGGTATGGCATAAAATAGGCAGGGTAATTTTATTCATTTATAGCCTATGTCAAGTTGAATGGACAAAACACACAGGCTGCTGTATAAATTGATCATTTGGTGCATTATAATTCAGAAAATAATGTGGAACTAGTTTTTAAACAGGAGATAATAGAGGAGATGGAGAGGCTGAGGCTGTTGATACTTTTGCTGCAGCGGTGGAGATGGGGTTGAGGAGGGTTTTTACTGAAATGGCTGGATGATGGATCATTTTTATATGAATGACTTGATTGGTTGACAGGCTGACAGTAGGGATGGGTCATCAGTGATATTGGAGGGTTTTTCCCAGCTATGGATATCGGTCCGATATTGAAAATTTTGCCAGTATTTGGCACCAATATTTTTTCTGCACTGTTCAAGCCTTTGTCATTTGTCAATGCATCAGATTTGTCTTTTTGAACAGACTCATGAGTAAAAATATGGTTGTATCTTTACATAATTATGCAACAAATGATTTTATAGCTCATATATATATACATTTTGTTATTATTTTTGCATAAGTGAATATGTGAACTTCACTATAACTTTAAATCAGTCATAAATTAAAATTTCTGATCTTTTCTATGGATTTAAAAACCTTAATTACGCTATTGGCAAATATTGGTTATCGGACAGTCCCTAGCTGACAGCATTGATATGATATGAGATAGTAAGAAGGAAATACAGTCTCGATTCAAAATGTTTATGATAACACTAAAATGTAAGACAAATGAGACCCAGGTTTTCTTCATACTGTAAATAGACTCCAATGTGTTGTTAAATACACATATTACTCTCAGATGAAATACCTGCGTTTATTGAATAGTTGACGTATAATAATAATTTCTTCGTTCTTGTCATGATTTTATGGATTTTTAATATGGTGTGTCTCATTCTTTCCACTGCAGAATGAGATCAGCATGATGAAGTATAATACCAGAGCAGTTAAAACCCTGTTATTATCCCCAATGGTAATGTACTTTGTGTGAGTTATAGGCATCATCAATATCCGGCAGCAGTGTTACCATTGTTCCAAAGATTTTCAAGTCTACACAGAAAGGAAGAACTATATTTCAGCCGAAAACAATAAAATCACAACAAGAAAAGATAAATAAAAATGAGACGTCCTCTTGTCAACAAGCACAGGTATTTCTTATGAGTTTAATATGTATTCAAGTAGGGCCGCTCAGTAAGGTCAAAATTCCTGATCATGATTATTTTGCTCATAATTTAAATTACAATTATTTCAAACAGTTCTCAACAGAGAACAGAGTTAATAATTGCATTTTTGATTACTGTATTTTTTTGTAATTGAATTGAGCAATAATTGAAATCACAACGGTAAACTAGATTCATTACACAGCCTCTACACAGAAAAGAATTCAACGAAAAACACATTATTTTGTGTTTCTCTACCAGAATACAATAATTAAAATGTGTAGAACTTGTCCAGGTCATTATTTATTCAATGGACGCATCAAGGGGCTTCTATATCTATTGAATTAATAATAAACTAGACGTGGGCAAAACAAATCACCTCATACTACCTATATATCACTAACTTTTATTTATATTACTACTACTGCTGCTACTAGTAATGCTGCTGCTGCTATTATTACTACTACTACTACTACTACTACTTTTACAGCGGCTTCTAAAAAAGTTGTTTAAGTTGAATTTAGCGCTGCAAGATTAATTGCAATCAAAACAAAATCGCAATTTGAGTTAGTGCACTTATCAACTTGCAAAGGCTCCAATTATTTAGTAAAATATAATGTTCCTTCCGTTTTATAGAAAAATCTTGTACCTTAAGATTAGACTTATGTTGAGAAACTCATGTGATTCTTGCACTAGTTTATCAGTTCACATTTCAGTCTGCTCTCAAATGTTAATGCTCCTGGAGTTGTTTACAATGAGCACTCAGAACAGAATCCTTAAAACATAAATCGCAAAGTGTAATGGCAATAATTGTCAGAAAAATTCAGTTCTTCCTAAATCGTGCAGCCCTAGTTGAATTCTGGTTGCAGTCTTAAGTGTGTTTATAAAGAGGACATATGCCTAATTGTTCTCACTCCACCACATACTGTTAGTGCTGTCTGCCCACACGGAAACCATCGGGCCGGTCTCTGGTCCAGACATGACCTAAGACTTGGACCTGGAACTAAACCAGGACTGTAGATGGGTTCATGTTAAATAGACCAGTGTTGTGGGTGTGATTCCCTGCAGCATTTAAAATAAAATTATGTTGAGTGTGAGTGAGTTTGTCAATTTGGTATGGCTCAACAACTGTGGTCACTGTATCACAAGTTCTTTAAACCTGGTTTAGTCCTGGTTTAGTCCTGGTTTAGTCCTGCTTTAGTCCTGCTTTAGTTCTGGTTTAGATCAGGTTTAGTCCTGCTTTAGTGTTGTTTTTGTGGGCTGGTCCTGGTGTGCAGTGATCACAGTGTCTATCAGAGGTGCTGTACACCAGTTTTAGTCCTGGGTTAGTCTTGGGCTACATCTGGTTTAGTCCAGCTTTAGTCTTTGCTTACTGTAGTTCTTTTGGGGTGTTCTTGTTGTGATTAGTATCCAGAGGTGCTTTAGACCTGGTGGTGTTATGGTTTAAACCTGATTTAGTCCTGTGTTAGTTTAGTTCTGTGTTAGGCCTGGTTTAGAGCTGGTTTGGTCCTGTTTTAGTTCTAGGTTACATCAGGGTTAGATCTGGTTTAGTCCTAGTTTAGTCCTGGGTTAGATCTGGTTTAGTCCTAGTTTAGTCCTGGGTTAGATGTGGCTTAGTACTTAGGTCTGGTGTAATCTTTTGGGGTTCTGTAGTAGAGGTGATTTAGACCTGGTTTAGGCCTGGTTAAGTCCTGGTTTAGATCTGGTTTGGTGCAGGTTATGGATGTTCTCAATTTGCAGTGGTTAGTGTCCTAGTTTAGACTTGGTTCAGTTCTGGGTTAGACCTGGTTTAGTCCCATGTTTAGCCTTTGCAAATTTTGTGTGACGTTCCTGTTTTGTCGTGGCCAGTAGAGGTGCCTGGTTTAGTTCTATGTTAGACCTCGTTAAGGCTTAGTTTAGTCCTGGGTTAGTCCTGGTTTAGTGCTGTGTCAACCGAGGAGCAGTGGTGACGTGGCAATCATATCTTGCTTTGACCCCATTTGTTTTGGCCCATGTCGGTAAAGGAATATTTAGATTACATTTAAACTAGAAGAAAACTATTATCATAAGTATTTTCCTAGAAAGATAATGTTATTGTCCATTGCTTATATTTGGTCAATTTAAAAAAAAAAGCAGACTGGCATATTTTGCATTTGGTTTCCCCTGAGTCATTCTGGGGCCACTTATGTATTCAGGAAATGAGCAAAAATAGTGCACTGCCAACAAATAAGGTCTCAAGGGTGTCTGGACAGTCCACAAAAGTCTATTAAATTCAGATTTCAATTTAATGTGAATCAATCGACAGTGGAAGTGGGCGTCAATGGAAATGTATAGAAATGATATTAGAATGTTTGTATGTAGTAATAAATGGTGGCTATTGGGTGAGTGTAGCATGTGTTACCTGCACTGGTGAATATCCAGCAGTGACTTATATGAAAGTGAATGGTTGTCAGTGTAGCTTGCAAATTTTCTATTCACTGCATTTGACCCAACATGAGCTTTGGATTTCCACGGTGACGTTTTTGTATTTCAATATATTATTTCACTGACTTTTTTCTGCTTGGTTAATGGACGAATGTTGTTATTTCTTATCTCTCCACATTATTCCATCAAGTTTTCTGAGGTGTGTCTGTCACTACTACTGTGTAAAAACTACCACTATATGCTGCTATTTTTTTTTTTTTTACACAGGTATTTCTTATCACAGTTATACTTCTATACATCCCTTTAGTCTAAGATAGATAGCTCCATATTATACATTAAAAATAACCCTTGCTCTTTGATGTGAAGCCCCCTTATTGCCCCGGAAACTCAGCCCTCTCCTCTGATAATGATCTTTCCCATGTATCGTGTCTGAGGCGTTCATTCAGTCTGAGGTAACAGAGAGGTCCCTGGACCCAAGTCAAACTCATGTCTAGTTTAAGTTACATCCGCTGCAAAACTCCACTATCTCCCTGCTTTAAAACTGAGACAATGAGAGAGGGACAGGCGTCGGATGCCAGACTTTCGGCAAAATTTGTTGCGCGTAAACAAGTTTCAAGCGTTTGGCACGATTTTCACGCCACGGTCTGAACCCTTCATGAGTCCAAAAATAACATTTGGAGACTTTTGATGCTGCAACATCACCATCATTGTTACAAACTATTTATTGTAACATACTACTCAGTTATATATCATCAACAAAAAAAGTTCAAGTTAACCTGAAATGAAGTGTTTTAGCGCCAGTTCTTGTTCACATGTGCCCAGAACAGCAGACAATAGTAGTGTCAGTGGACCGGTCTAACCCTGTTACATAAGGCCTAATGCTTGGACGTCTCTGTATAACTCCCGCTGATGTAACCGTGTTCACTGCTGCTGGTGGAGTCTACATTATTTATTATCATACTATTATTTCAGATTATGCACACCACAGCCTAATCTCACTCTGGTCTGTGGGGGTTTCATATGTTTACTGCTTTACACTTGTCAAATTGAGAACATATCATTGCGTCATTTGAGTCTGAATTCATAAACAAAATCTGATTAAAATTTTATCTTTTAATACTTTCTAGTGTATTGCCTGTCACAATTGAGTATGTATACACATTTTAGTCCCCACAATGTGATAAATACCCTCCCATGCATGGACACACAAAACAGGGAACATGGTACATTGTGTTAGAGGTTTGCCATAAAACAGGTATGCCATAGATGTTTAGGAATCATTATGGATAGTATATCCATAATTTTCCTTATTATACTTCCAAATTTTCCCTTTATCAGCCCAAATATATCGGCAAAGCTTATTGGCCATCAATTGCTCTGAATAAAAAATATATATAATTCTGTATCGGAAATAGATATAGTTTTTTGTATCTAATTGAAATATTTATGAATTTTAAAAACATATTAAATATAAACAGTACAAAACAAAAATTAACAAAAACAATAGCACTGAGGTGCAGCATCAAAAGATTTACATTTCTCCAACTGCACAGTCACCTCCTCTCAGTGTCACTCAGAGATGAGAATCTAGGACAGTTGTCATACCGATTAACCTTTTGAAACAAAATATTATATCTTTTGAATGAGAAGAAGTAATTGAAATGTTGCATATAACAGCAAGCTGAAACCCATGAATTAATTTTTGTGAGTATCGCCCACTCCTAAATGCAGAAGGACATGCCCTCTCCCAAATCTCCTCAGATATTTTGTGGTCCCTCTGCGTTCTCCATCCGTCCGTTCAGAGTTAGTTGCACATTTGTTGACACCTCATCCCCGTCTCCTCCCATCTGTGCTGCTCAGTCTAAAAATCGGCTGATTTCTGCGTTAATGAAGTTTCACGACCAAATCCACACTCGCATGGTTCAACAGTTCAAGCTGTCGCACCAAATTTAGTGCCTCCATATCTCTGGGTAAGCTTCCTACAACTGAAATCATCTTTTTTGGTTTGGTGAGGTCTTTATTGTAAAACATCTCTTCAAATGTACAAGATGTGGACAGCAGCCAAATAGCACCATTTTGTATCTATACAATCAGTTAGCTGTTTACATCATCAGCCAAAGTACTTTCCTTAAAGAGTGGGTATTAAAAAAAATGTGCTTTTTGGAGCTTTCTATGTTGTAACGTTGTTCCCTCTTCAAAAATATGCATGAAGAGGTTTTAGATGTCATCCATGCATGTTTGAGTAATCTTGTGATCACTCCCTGGCCCCATTCGAACCCTCCTTATGGTTAACAGTATGAGCCCACGCTTCTTGTACAAGACTATGTAGCATAAATATATACACAAGCAGGATATAAAACAATATAAAACATATAAAACAATACACTGCAACTTCACAAACCTGATGCAATGTGTAGTAGTTTAATTAGCAGGATGCACGCTGATTGTGATGTGATAGCGCTCTGAAGGGGAAGTGATTAAGCACAGGGAGCAAGGCGAGGGAGCACTCAACTGAAACTAAGCAAATATTTTAATACATTGTTTTTGGCAAATATATTATTTTCAAAACAATAAAAGTTATCATCATGACCAAAATATGTTGAATACATCCTGGTTCGCGAATGAGAAAAAATGCTTTATAATTAGATGCAGACAGCACATAGCAGTGTCATTTTGACCCTATAAGAGCTGCTTTTACAATATATCTGCATTGAGGCAAAACATTTTTTTTCTTTATTACATGGAAAAAAAATGGGTATAGCCACTTTAACCAAAACAAATGTAATGCAAATAAAAAGAGCATTGCAGAGGATCAGAATGCCCCACATCATCACTCTTACAGTTATCTTGATGTTTGTGTTATATTTTTCTTGTAGAGGTGGAGACAGAGCCTGTGCGTTCGACTGGAGAGCGTCCTTCAAAGCGCCGCTGTTTTTGGGAGTACAGGCGATTGCGAGACTCCTCCTCCAAAAAGAAACCAGGGTCTGAGGGTCACTGGTCCCTGTCCTGGAGCTCCAGCACTCTGCCCAGCACACTGTACCGACCGGAGGGTAAGAGCTGCCCACATGTCCCTTGTGTTACGTTACCTGGCCACTCACCACAAACGTTTACAAGGATTTTCTTGAAAACATTATAGTCTGGAACTTATCCTGCCCCACCACCGTCCAATGATCATGACCGATAGGCATTAACCAGAGAAACACATGGTCCATTTGTGTCAAAACAAACATGGGGGCTTACGAGTAAAAAAGAAAAAAATATATATACAAAAAACACAGAGGACTGAGAAGCAGTGCAGATTTTTGCAGAATCAACAAGAGAAGCATTGAACTCTCTCTCAGGTAAAAGAAGTTACATATTGTGGTCTTAATGATATGAGAATATTGGAGAGGAGATGACTTCACCATTTGAGAGACGTGCTAATACCAAAGTAGTAGCTGTAATCGGCATGTCCCAAAATTAGTCAGCTGTTGGACCCCCTTCATGGTCTAGTAGGAGGGACTGACTTGCCAGGCAATGTGTTAGGCCTACTATCTGAAACCCCACAGCATATTATAATAGATTTGTTTGGTGGCAGTACAGAGGAGATAAGAGGCTGTTCTACTGCTGCTTTGGAGTTGGGCAGAGGAGGGTAGTGGCATTTTGTTGATACGACAGGATGATGGTAGGAACAAAGAGTGCATTTGTAGCAAAGGATTATGGAAATAGATAAGTTTAATGCCATAGTGTGGAACATATGAGGCAACGCAATAACGCACAGTATAAATATGCCTGTTAGTTCGAAAGGGCATCTGATATAAAACCATAATTCACTGACAACCCTGATTTCAGTACAGAAATAAGCAAAAAGAAAAATGTACTTCCCCGCCCACTCTCTCCTCAAATGCATATGTATAAGGATAATTGCAGGGTCTCCCCATCCCCGGGCCCTGGATTAAATCTGAGTAATTGTGTATAATTTGGTGTGAGAGCCCTCCACTCCTCAGCACCAGTGATTATGTCCCACTCAGTGACGGCAGATGTCTTTGGCCCAGATCTGGCCCATGTCACAGGCAGCAGACCCTCAGGCACTGCCCTACATTCAGCCATACATCAAACCTCAATCAAACCCAGACTGGATCCTATTTTGGAGAAGCTGTAGCCGAGAGACAAAGAAAATGGTGCCCTATATAGGCTATGAGAAATAGACAAGATATTTTTGGCAATTTGCAAGCATAGAATTTTTGTATTTTGTATAAAACTGTTTGGTTAGTACTTGAATGGGAGACCGCTGGGAATGTCCTTAGGGGGGTTGCTTCTGTCCTTCTGCCCTGGGACTGATGAAGGCAAGGCTGCCGTTTGTTGTAGCTGTGGCTACAATAGGGTCTCACCTCGAGAGTGTGGAGTGAATGAATAATGATTTGTAATGTATTATTTTTATCCCAGGTAAGAAAGGCCGCCGCAAGGCCCGTAAGACCGATGCTAGTGACCTGACTCCAAACCCTCAAAAGCTGCACAACATCGGGGAGCAGCTGCAGAAACTGAACGCTGCGATCGACGGGATGGGCCCTGTGAACGATCTGCCAGCTGTGGCCCGGGCGCGCTCCAGGAAGGAGAAGAACAAGCTCGCATCCAGGTAATACACTGATTATGTACTAATATACTCTTTTCATTGTTATGCATTGATCTGTACAGGAGACAAGCTATAATATGAGGCTGTGCATTTCAGTGTCTTTCAACAAAAGTGCATTGGTTTAGGTTTTTTTGGTTTCCAACATTGAAACTGGCAAACCCAAAGCGTGACTCATGATCATTCGGCTTTCTGATTGGAGAACCAAAACAGCAAGTGGCAGCATAAACACTAAATCACCACTGAAGTCAGTAAAAAACAATATTTGCTAGTGCTGTATTCCACTAAAGAAATTTTTGGTTGACTAAAGACATGTCCTGCCAATCGATTAGTCGACTTGACGGCGTGGCAAAATCTCTCAAAACTATTATGTATCTCAATCTGTATCTGGCCCAAACTGAACTCACAAGACTTCTCCTGCACGGGAGTTCATGCAAAAACAAGTACTAGGAAACAGTGTATAATGTGCAGTGTGCAAGTGTGCCGCAGCTCATGCACTCACAGAGGCAAAAACTCAGGGTTGGGAGGAGTTCAGGGAGGCCATGGAGGAGGACTATCGGTCAGCCTCAAACAAATTCTGGAAAGACAAATTAAACTTGTGAATCATGAGTTTAATCTGCCTTTTTATATATAAATACAAACTTCAGCTAACTCGCTCACTCACTTCTCATTTCTGCCAGTGTCTCATATAAATCCTTAAAATCTAAATAAAATGATTTGTCGACTAATACAAATTTTGGTCAACTAAGACACCATCGACCGATTAATCGACTAAATGACTAAAGGACTACCGGCTTAGTGGACACAGATAGGTCAAGTTTGAAATTTTAAGTTTCAAATTCAAAATTCAAATTGTACACACCCTTAGTTCAGTTACAGCTTGAATCAGTTTGAACAGTTAATGCGTCTTTGGGCGCTTCACTTTCCTTTTCATCACCTTTGTCTTTGTCCCAGAATATATAGAAAAGAGATTTCATTAAGAAGATGGTCTAAATGTTACACAAAGTTTACTTACCTTCAGTGGTTCATGAAACAAACTTCATCTGTATTTTTCTTTTTGAAATATACACCGGCATCCGTTGGGATTAAATCTTTCTTTTTTTTTTTTTTCTCTAAACAAAATAGTGCCCCAAGGCTCAATTTTGGGCCCACTACTTTTTACTGTATTTATTAATTCCATTAGTTGCAATTTAAGAGAAAGCCTCACACATTTATATGCAGATGATGCTGTTTTATATGCAAGTGCTCTCTCTGCTGATCAGGCACTTTTAAAACTGCAACAAGGTTTTAATGAAATCCATTATCATTGAATGCAAGTTTATGATTTTTTCTAAAAAAAAACAAAAACAAAACAAAACATTCAAGTGATGTGCAAGCTACAAATCTTCATACATTAAATGGAACATTGATGGAAATAGTCATCACCTATAAATATCTTGGGTTTTGGCTTGATGAAAACTTATCCTTTAAAATACACATCACAGAATTATGTAACAGTTTAAAATCAAAGTTATCATTTTATTATAGAAACAAATCTTGTATCCCATTGAATTACAGAAAATAAATTGCCCAAGCAACCTTTCTTTTTGTACTAGATTATGGAGATATAATATACATGCAGACTTCAGCCCCTACTTTAGATACACTCTCTCACTCAGCCATTCTTTTCATAACATGCGATGAATTTAAAATGGGAACTTTTAATAAAAGATCTCACGATTGTGTATGTCTAAAAACTGGACCGCACTACAACCGAAATGGGAAAAAAAAGCTTTTGGTTATTTTGCTTCCCAAAAAATGAATACATTTCAAGGACATGCAAAACTAGATACATTGGTGCCACTAAAGCACTACCCGCACCTGTTTTTAATGTTTTAAATGGACCATTGAGATTGGTGCCACTAAAGCACTACCCGCACCTGTTTTTAATGTTTTAAATGGACCTATGTAGTTATTTTTTTTGTTTGTTTGTTTTTTGTTTGCTTTGTTCTGTATTTTAACAGGGCGCTCATGAAAAAGAGAGTATGAGTATTCTCATTGGGCTCTCCCTGTATAAATAAAGATAAATGAAAATGAAATTTGGGCCTCATTTTAACAGTGAGTGAATGCTTTGGAGGATGTGTATGTTTAAAATATGCATACATACTTGTCACGCTTGTCAAGTTGTTTTTCTGCACTAAATTTAGTGGTTGATTTGTTCCCATGGGAAAGACACAGAGCTTAATGCATGCAGGAAAACATACATTTTAGTGGATTGGGTAAAACACGGGGACTGAGTCAAAACACATCCATAAATAAGATCCAATAGACATCGTTGACTCTTTAGGCATATTATGTAGGGCTGTATTTCTTTTTGGCCTAAAGAGAATTTGTAACATAAATGAAATAGTGTTAGGAAGACCACAATGTCTGTTTTTGTAGTTCAATCATACACACTGATAATTTCTGTGTCTTCTTTGACCTGTCTGTTATTCCCAAACCAGTGGCTGGTCCTGCAGTTGTTTGAAGGAGACACATAAATGATAACACAGGTGAACTGTTCATGGAAATGATACACTTTGAAAATGCCTCATGTTCTAATGATGATGATTTGTTGAACTCTGTAACTTCGAGTGTTTTGCTAATGTTGATGATTTGTTGAACTCTGTGACTTCGAGTGTTTTGAATGTTCTGGACACCATTGCCCCAATGAAGGTTAAAATGGTTAAAAACAAGCAGAAAGCGCCATGGAGGAATGATGACTCGGTCAGGGCACAGAAAAGGGAGTGTTGGAGGACCGAGTGGGAATGGCACAAGTCAAAGCTCCAGGTTCATTATGAGATTTACAGAGAAAAGATGCCACAGATTATGTAGAACAAGGGAGAGGTATTTTTTGGACATTATTGGAAATTGCAGTAATAACTCTCATGTCCTGTTTCCAACAGTAAACAGATTAACAAACCCTCCAGCTCCGCTGCCGTTAGAACTCATTTCCACATCTAAGTGCAATAAGTTTGCAATATTCTTTGATAAGGTTCAGGGCATTAAAAATGC
>KN486403.1:12836-42493 GCA_000787095.1 Periophthalmodon schlosseri | reverse complement strand
ACAAGTCTGGTGAAGATGTGTGGACATTAAAGAGCGGGTATTACACTTATATTCTTCACTTCATTTTTACTGCAAATTTAAAGGTCCTATATTACGCAAAATTGAGTCTTGTGAGCTTTAAACGTCATCAAAAACATATCTAGAGTTGTGTTTTGTTTCATGCACATGAGTAGCCCTTGAGTAATCCTTTATTATTAGTCTGTCTACATCTCCAACGCTCAAAATGCTCTGTTCCACCTTGTGGTGTCATGTAGTGGTAGTTTAACAGCTACTTTTTACCTTTTGTTCAGTAGAAATTCCAGGGCTCCGTACAGAGTTTAAAAACACAGTCGAGCACTTCCTGTATTACCACATGACATCACAAGGTGGTAGTGAGTGTTTTCTGTTTGAGAGAAGAACTAAATACCTAAATATGCAGGGCTTGCAGTTGACCTGTGTAAACTGTTGTGTGTCCTTGGGCAAGGCACACATTGCAGGGCAGGTGAGTTACCCTGCATACATACTATGTCTTTACCTCTTGGCTACAGCACAAGTGGTGTGAAAGGAGAGAGAGGATCCTAGGAGGTAGAAAGGGAATAAACATGATTGGTTGCAAAAATGTTTTCAAATGGTGTGAATTTTGGTTTAGTAAAAAAAAATGTCATGTACCATCATAGACTGTACAAAGAACTGGACTAAAGGAGTGTGACGTCACCTATAGCGTTCGGCTCCAGCCAAATGAAGCTCATCGAGGCAGCAGTTATAGGGGCCAATTTGGAGCCGAGTTCCATATTTGAAATTCCGACTGCGAGTATCATAGCAACCAAAGAGCCAATCCAGAGCGAGGCGTTTGAAGGTAACACCCCTTCCCGCTCGTACCACTGGTTTAACAGGGAGCAGGCGCTTACCATGCTGTCCTGTCAATCAAACCTGTTGCTAACGCTAGCAGGAGCAACCACGGGGAAAGAGGGCGCCTGATTTGTCTATTATTAATGTTCATATCTTGATTTATGGACACAATAGCAAAAATAAAAAATACTAGGATCATGTAGAGCGGGTCAATACGAACATTTTAAGACCAAAATGACGAGCCTGACAGCAGCAGTTACAGAGAGAAGAGTTACAGTTTTTCAATGTAAATGGAGCGCCCATGCTCACTTCCAGTTTGGAACGTAGCAGCTAGCAGGTTAGCTATGTTCATTTATGTCTGCCACCTGCCTCTATGTCATTGCTTTACCTGGAACGCTAATGCCATGACGACCAACCCGTGACGCGACAAGGTCAAGTTACAGCTCAGATCTATGAAAAGGCGACACCGCTCACAGTAAGAATGCATTCAAGGTAATTTTGAGCAATAAAAACACCCCTAAATGAATGAATGCAAGTTTACTCATGGTGTACCCGCCAACAGAAAAGTTACATAGTGCACCTTTAATTCTCAAAAAGAGGCATTACACTTCTATGGGTTATCAACTGTAACACATAACATATTTAGATCACCATGTTACTTTTTATTGTTTTGAAAATTATTATTCACCGAAAACTACATATTAACATGTTTTATAAGTTTCACTTTCGTTTTTGACGCTCTGAGTCTGCCCTCTCTTTGCTCTCTGCACTAAGTCACTCCCCCTTCAGAGCACTATCACAACACAATCAGCGTGAATCCCACTAATGAAACTGCATCTGGTTGGTCAAGTTGTTGTGTACAGTTTCGTATCATGCTTTTGTATATTTATGGAGAATTGTTGCGTGGGAGCATGGGTGAAGTAGGCTTGTGGGCTGAGGCTTGCATAGAATCCTACAGTTAATCGTGAGGAAGGTTCGAATAGGGCCCTCTAAGAGAGCTCTCTAAAACACTCAAACATACATGGATGACATCTAAAACCTCTTCAGGCATGTTTTTGATGAGGGAACAATGTTATAACATGGTAGAAAACAAAAAAAAACAAAAAAAGATTATGCATAATACCCCTTCTTTAATATGACAGTAACTACAACACAAAACAGTAAGTATGTTACCGTATTTGCAACTGTACAGTCTCCATACACTTACATAACAGTGAGGAGAATTCCGTGTCAGTATTGCATGACTATTAACAATAATTCATCCTGTTCAGTTCTCATACAGTATTTCATAAATGCTAATAAATAGTAGTGAAAGTCCCTGGTGTACTTAGCATAACTGTGTGAGAACAGCCATCTAAAACTATTCTAATCCCCGTTAGCGCCGCTCCGAGTCGAGGCCACTAAAACCATCATTTAATAAAGCGCTCAAATCACATGCTAATTTATCGTCCGTAATGGTTGCCGCGGTGACCAGTGGTATGGCCCGGCTCAGCTGTGAACAGCCCTACAGCGCCCTCCGGGTCAGCCCAAAGCACCCTCCACCCAAGTACCATCAGCGAACTACCCGCATTAGCCTCAGAGGGACGCAGCCACGGGACTCTGGAGCAGGCAAAATGAAATAGTCTTTTAGCAGCACATGGAGAAATGGAACAGTGTGTTATTGATTCTGAAATTTATAATACATTTTCATAATAATAAAGGTAAAGGTGCACTGTATAACTTTGCTGGTGGAAGGTCTGGGACATGCTTGTCTATTGCTTAGCCTAGAATGTTCCATAGCGTAGCATTGAATTCATCAGTTTCCATGGAAACAAGCCACTAGACAATGGTCAGATCTGTGGTCTCGCCCTCTTGTGCTCTGGGTCAGCTTAATGAGGGGGCATTATGCAAAGCTGACTTTTTGGAGCTTTCTACCTTATAACATTGTTCCCTCATGAAAAACATGCTTTAAGATGTCATCCCTGCATGTTAGAGTATTTTAACAATATCTCCCGGGCCCTATTTGAACACCCGTTATGGTTAGCTGTAAGATTCTGTTCAATGTTCCGCCCTCAAGCCTACGTCACCCATGCTCCCATACGACAATTCTCCATAAATATACAAAAACATAAACTTTACAGCACTACACATCAGGTTTGTCGTTTCATTCACAAAATGCACGGCGATTGTAATGTGATAATGCTCTGAAGGGGAAGTGACTTGGCACAGAGAGCAAAGGGAGCATCAAAAACGAAACTGAAACATGTTTGTACGTTGTTTTTGGTGAATGTAGCATTTTCAAAACAATAAAAGGTAACACGGTGATCTAAATATGTTATGTGTTAGCAGTTAATACCCCATAGAAGTAAAATACTCCCTCTTTAAACTTTAAGATTTTAAGATTTTACTCTAGCTTTAGCCACGTTTCACAGTGACACAAACTTGGAATTAATAAACGTCTTTTTGTGAATTGCTGAGATCGGCTTTAGGATTTATAAGTTTTACTCAGGTACAATATAGATTTTATTAGGTAAAAGCAATAGTTTATTTGGTCAGTGGCAGCGACGACAAGGATACACACAACGACCCCATTTGAATCATGACATGACTGAAAGGAGTTTAACCCACAACCTCCTTACTGAGAGGAGGAGACAGGACAACCACTCTGCCACAGTCACACGGGGAGGACATTGAATTATTTTTATTGATTCAGGATATGACAATCAGTATGCATTCTCGTTATAATTTCATTTCGGTGGCGGCGTCGGCTTGTTCCGCTAATGTTTCGTGATTTGATAGTGAGATGATAATGGACGAGTTTGTAGTTTGGTTCTCAGCCCTGGTAAAGTGATCCGGGGAAGCAGAGCCGGTTCAAGTGCCTCTATTGTCCACTGAATCTCCCAGGAGCACGCACAATGGAGCTTTGTGACAGGCGAGGATACCTGACGGGCCCCGGGCTCCCACAGCACAGGGGCCTCTGCTCCCATGGACTGTGCTGCATGGGGCCGGCTCACGTCACTGGCTATGTTTACAGGCACAACAAAAATCAGATTTCTGGAGTTATCGGATTATTGAAATGTGATGAAAACAGTTACATTTGATGGGAGTAATCTGATTTCTCTCTGATTGTTCACACCTGTGCAGGTTTTGTGTAATCACGCACAAAGGGGCAAAGACAAAAATGAAAGAGATTGAAAGTTGTACTTTTGTCTTCCAACTACAACAATTACTCAAAAAATCCATTGATTAAAGGCATTGTATGTATCCTGCGCTCTTAATGTTTTAATAAAGGTACTACAATCACAACTGAACCTGGATTGCCATTGCCTTAACCTGCAGATAGGGTCACATATAAGTTTTTTGTTCTCATTCTCAGTATATGGACAGGCCAGACCTCCTGTGAAAGCTCAGAACCTCCAGAATTCACTCATTGAGCTGTAGAGGCTGCACTAGCACTGAGTCATGATTGGCTGCAGGTGCTGAGGTTTAGGTAGTGACCATTCAGATCAGAGAGAGTCCTTTAAGGTTTGAACCAGCTGGAGTTCAGCATTGAAACTGGTAACCTAAACAAGAAACTCGTTGAGGCTCATTCTGCTTTCTGATTGGATAGTGGTGTTGCAAAACAAAACACCAAATTATTATATAAATAAATGGAACATCATTCACACTAAAAATCTAATCTAATTATTATGGGATTTATACTGGCCATGCATGTGCCTAGTATGAGCTGGACTGGGGTAAAGGAGTTTTAGTCTATACAGTGCACAGTAAATGTTGTAAGTGATGGGGAAACTGTACTAGCGAAGGCACCTCCTGCTCAGTTATCTGTCCTATGTCATCAGAGCTTATAATACTCCCTACAATGGAAGCATGGACAGGCTTGAATGGACAATACTTCCACAGTGTGTTGAGTGTTCGTGTCTCCAGGTCTTGTACTGATGGGAATACACTCCAGAGTCTACTACCTCTCTGCAAAACTCTTGGACTACATTGTTATTTCTACAACTGTAATGATCAAAGTTGTAAACAAAACTCCAGTGGTGCAATAAACGTAAAAGTGTTGATTTTTGATTGATTTATTATTTGGTCTTTGTTTTCATTAAAGGGCCCATATTACGCTATTTTATGATCTATGTTATAATGTTGTTTCCTCATCAAAAACGTACCTGGAGCTGTGTTTTTTTTTTCATTCACACATGTTGAACACACAAAGCCTGCCTTGTGATGTCATCTGATAATACAGGAAGTGCTCCACTGTGTTTTTAAACTCCATACACCTTCACTAGAATAATTTGGATAATTTCAGCAGAAAAATTGCCAATCTCTACTAAACAAAAGTTAAAGGTGGCTGTTAGGAAGTGCTCCACTGTGTTTTTAAACTCCATACACCTTCACTAGAATAATTTGGATAATTTCAGCAGAAAAATTGCCAATCTCTACTAAACAAAAGGTAAAAGGTGGCTGTTAACTTGAAAACTACTGCTTCACGACATCACAAGGTGGAACAGAGCATTTTGAGTTTTGGAGATGCAGACAGACTAATACTAAAGGATTTCTCAAACATGTGTGAATGAGACAAAACACAACTCTGGGTACGTTTTTGATAAGGCAACAACATTATAACATGACTTAAGGCTCACAAGGGTCAATTTTGCATAATATAGGACCTTTTTAATGAACTAGTCTCTAAACAACCTGTATGATAAATTTAAAAGGTCCAATACAGTAGCAGCCTTTAGAAAGAGGTAACCATTAAAACTCAAACTATAGAGCTAATAATAAGCCCTATGATGATATGCTCGCTTTTCTTGTAAATCTTAACCATTTGGGTGGAAAACAATGTCATGTTCACAGGGGGCAGAGACACAGGACATGAGCAGTGAATAGTACATCTCCCTCATGGCCCAAAGCGAGCCATGGGGTGTCACATTCTGGCCCAGGGCAGAGGATTCAGGAGAAATGGAACAACCCCAAAAAAGAGAGGGAGTCCTCAGTTGGATCTCTATAAGAGATATGTATATTTCTGGAGGATTTTCATGTGGGAGCATGGGTGATGTAGGCTTTTGGGCTGAGCATTGCACAGAATCTTATAGCTAACTTTAAGAAGGGTTTGAATAGGGCCCGGGAGACATCGCTAAAATACAAAACATGCATGGATGACATCTAAAACCTCTTCAGCCTTGTTTTTGATGAGGGAACGTTATTACATGGTAGAAAGCTAAAAAAAAAAATATTTTGCATAATACCCCCTCTTTAAATATATAAATGATATATTAATTTCTCTTATATAGTTGATTCCAAACAGTAGAGACCTAAATGCAGCGTGGGTTTGAAGTGAGCCGTATGTTTTGTATCATGTCTCTGCTCTGCTCAGGTCTGTCTGTCACATGGAGACACTCCTCTGTCTGTATGTCCGTGTGAACGCATGTGTGTTTGTGCGCGAGTGCATGTGCAGCCTTCCGTGGGGGCCTGCCGGAGTGTCAGGGGGAGCCTCACCTGTCACCTGTCACCTGTCACAGCCTGTGTCATACGCTCAGCCACAGCTCTGACAGGGCTCTTCACTGCCTCAGCACCAGTAATTATCCTGCACCACACTCAGGACGTAGACCGCTCCGCTGCACACATGCATCAAGTGTATGTATGTCAATGTATGAACAGAAGTGTCAGCTATTTTTAGTGCCGCATACATTTGTGACAGACTAATGTGGCTCATTTGTTTACCAGTATTTGAGTTTGCGCAGTCAGAATTTGGACGGGACTTTGAGGAGGCCAACGGCGGAGGTAGATTGTATCCGTTACTCTTAATCTTTTAATGTATTTGTACTTTTACTCCTACTTGAGAATATATTTGACGTGTAACAGTACTTTTGATTTTTAAAACTTAAAAATGCGAAAAAACAAAACGAGTTCATTTTAAACGGTTTGCAGTGGTCCAAAGTTATTCCTCACTTACCGTATGCATTCTGATCATCCTAATTGAGTTTATAAGTTCTTTTCACAACTCTCAGAGACCAGAGCAGAGTTTTTGCAGTTGTTTTCACAACTTTCAGAGTCCAGAGCAGAGTTTTTGCCATCACAGCAGAAAAAAAAAAAAAAACAACTCGCATGCTATTGTCCTGATTCTCAGACTTATTACTCTCACTTCTCACTTATTATTATACAGCTGACTTATTTTGACCTCAAGGGCTGCTTATAAAATATATCTGTACTGGGGTGAGACACATTTTGCTCAAATACATAGGGAAAAAAACAGGCACAGGACCTTTAGCCTTAAAAATAACAAAACTGGGTTAGCGGCAGGTCATACGCAAGAGTAAGTTTTGACAATTTTCTGAATGTCTGACTCCACTCTTCACCCCCAATTTAAGCTTACATGCGTCCTGTCCAATAAAGCCTACGGGCTGTAAGACCTGAATGGTGAGTCATTCAGCTGACAGGATTAGGCTTTGTAGGTGATGTGCCTTGCCCAAGGACACAATGATGGCATGTGCCCCGGGCCAGATTCTAACTGATTCTAAATATTGTTTGTTAACATCCCAATAATTAATCATCACAACTACTATGAATTCAAATGAGTAGTAAAAAATGTTACTTTTAGTCCTAATATTTGTCTTCCTCTGCCTGAGCCGGGCCTTGATTAGCCCTACCTGCCCCTCCCTCAAACGCTGACCAGATGTCTTAATAAAACACTATTAATGGCGCCTAATTGAGCTGTTCGCAGACACAGAGGGGTACTGTGTGAAGGGGGGGCAGGGGCAGACCGATGGATCGGCCTGGGACAGGTGACCACCAGCCGGACCCCCCGATTCCCCCGGAGGACTTAATAAGACCTGTCGCAGGTTTCCGGGACACTGTCCAGAGCTCAGGGGCCCCTCCAAATGGACCACAGGGTCATTTATCAATCCGCCAATCAGAGAGCAGCCACATGTTATGCAGACCACGCCTATCAGTCAGGAGGTTGTGGGTTAGACTCCTGATCTCTCTGAGTGGAGTGTGCATGTCCTCCCAGTGTTACTGTGGCAGAGTGGTTATCCTGTCTGCTCATCCTGTTGATGCAAACTCCACATAGAAAGGCCCACGCTGCTTGTGTGTTCTCCCACTGTGTCTGCGGTTATGCTCCAGTTAGCTACTCTATCACACTTTATACCTCCTTTTACACAATAAGTCATCAACATTCCTGGTTTGGTTTTTCCATTCTAATAACGTTCTGGCCCTCCCCTGCGTGTGAGTTGTAGCGCCTCCCTCTGGCCTCCCCCTGTGTGTGCATATAGCGCTCTGTGCTAGTGGGATCCTCCTCATTATCAAACAGGAGCAGTTGAATTAGCGCTGTGCTAATTGCCCTTCTCCTCCAGTGAGTTTCACAGACCACTGCACCGCACATCCAGACAAAGCTCCAATCACAGGCTCCAATCAGGCGGAGAGCTTATGTGAGAATTCTAATTACAAAAAAGGAGAAAAAAAGAATGTTTACATGAGTTAAAATGACTTGAGTTCAGATTGGTTCTAAATAATTATTTGTATTGGCAAAGTTTAATGGACTGTTTGTTTCAGTTTAGAGTTGTCTTGGTCGCTCACAGCGGATGAAAGCGCAGTAGTGAATCTGATGCCGCCATCTTAGTTTAAGAAATTGTCCCGCCCCCTGACTTGGATTGGTCCAGTGAGAATGCATAAGGAAATGAACCCGTAAAATTGCTATTCACCTTATTTTGGAAGTTACTCGTCACTGGGGTTGTATTATTTTGCATGGGGCTGCTGATATTGAAAGGAAATAAATTCTATATGGATTACAAAGCCATTTTAAAGCCTCCCAGAGAATCGGTGCAGTGTCGACTTGTTGGCTACATGAACATTTAACATTTTACACAAATCAACCTACTTGATATCATATTAGCAGCAAAACTTTTCTCAAATTCTCCATTGAAATGAATGAGATTCCCGCTTAACCGGAAGTTCCACCACAAAGAAAGTGCGGTTTAGTCGCATTTACCATAAAAATGGGCGGGGCGGAATAAGGTCAATAGCCTGGAAAAGTGTTATCTGGAATTTACATCTAGAGCTGCAGCAGAACGTAATGTAGGCAAGACTGCATATGCGCGTATTTTTAAAAGCATCAAGAACTGCTCACGTTTAAACACCAAACCGTTTCATATTGCTTATATATTCATCGACAACCCGTGTCTGTGGTACTTCAAGAGATACAAGATTCAAGGATTTACTGTCATTGTCACAAGTAACAAGGGCCATGTTAAGTTGTCTATAATCTATTTGTAGTAATCATGAGTCATTCCCCGAGCTCCTGGATGCGACACACGTTGTTTACGTGACTGTAGAGTTTTTAGAGACTAACTTGAAAGGGCATCGGAGGTTTATTTTGACACCACGGGCTGTTTTCCTGTTCTTCCCTGCTGAAAAGCCTGGAGACGCTCTGTTGACGCTGGCAAATTAGACCTGGCATGAGCAACACGTAGCATTGCTGGTGCAGACTGTCTGAATGGCTTTTATTAAAAGTGATTCTCGCGCGTATACTGCACTGCTTTCTTTCTTTATTCTTTATTTGTCAGGAACCATGTACAAATGCATTAATCTTACAAAAGAAAAGATGATTTGTACCAGATTTAGCTACTGCTACTTTCCATCTGCAGCCCCTGGGCAGGTGAACTCAACATTAGCAGCAAAACACAACAAAATGTCACCACTTCTAACAGAGTATGACTCCCACAGTCCACACAAACATGAAAAATCATTATGTGCAAGTTTTTACAGTGAATATAGAACAGAACAAATTAACTAGAGTGACGTCGACACACTTGACTAAATTGTGCTTTTTTCACTGCACTTTTGGGTTATTACTGGTTTGGTGTAAATTTGGGGTTAGATCTCTCCCAGCAACCAGAAGCCCAGTGGTTCAATCCCGCCTCTGACCCGCAAATACGGTTGTGTCGCTGACAACACACTTCTCCCACCTTGCCTAGTACGAATGTGGTGTGTGAGTGACTGGTGGTCAGAGGGGGCCTGTAACTACTGAAACTCATATTAAGATGAGTAACTACGTTCAAGTGATTTTTGACTTCTGCGTAACTTTTTTTCTTTCTCTTTGCACAGTTGGTTTGATTGGCAGACTGCCCCTCTGTGGAGTTGTACAGGAGTTTGTTTGTCTGGGCCAGTGCATGAGCCTATGATGAGGACAAATCACTACAGTACACAGCCTCTCCTCAACCCCCTCCTTCCAACAGGACCCCCGGCAGGGCTGAGGGGCCCGCTCCGGGAGGCGCCCCACACGCTCCCAAGTGTTCATTTGTCATTAAGACCAGTACAATGGCCACTGATGCAGAGGGTCCACTCCAGCCAGGCTAATCTCACCTGCTCTGCCCACATGCCCGCTCTGCTCCCCTGCAGAGAGCAGAGAGGAGATGGAAAGAGAGGAGAGGAGAGATGGGGACAGGGGGAGAGGAGGGAGGAGAAGAGAGGAGAGAAGGGGAGAGTGGAGAGAGTAGAAAGGAGAGAGAGAAGGGAAGAGAGGAAGGAGTGGAGAGGGAGGAGAGGAGTGGACAAGGAGTGGACACAGTTATTTTTTTTCTACAGTGAGACCTGGAGTCAAGAGAACATAGCAAGGGTTTCAAAATGGCAAGATATGAAGTGAATATGAACCTTGACTATGTATATATAGATGGGCATAGCTGACCTGCTAACTGGCACATTCCAAACAGGAAGAGAGGATTTTTATTTTGTTTATAAATCAAGATATGAACATTAATAACAGACCAATCAGGTGCCTTCCTTCCCCAAGATTGCTCCTGCTAGGTTTGATTGACAGCTTCACGAGTCATTGCTAAGCAACTGCCCCCTGCCAAACCAGCAGCGTGGACTGGAAGTACCTTCAACAACCTCGCTCCTGATTGGCTCTTTTATTGCGCACCTGGATTTCATGGGACTTAGCTCGAAATTAACCATTATAATTGCTAGCCTCAAGGAGCTTCGTTTGGTTGGGGCCAAATGGGTGACGTCACACTTCCTTAGTCCACTTCTTTATGTGGGAGTGAGTGGGGTTGTTGTGGACTGACACATTTTGGGGCAGGAAAGACTTGATACACAAAGGCGCTTAGACTCTGGCAAGTAAAGACGACAATAATGTGGGAATGATGGACTTATTAATAAGGGAACACATATAAAGCTTTTTGTGGCATTTAGTATTAAAACATAGGCTACACAAATATAAAGTGTAGTGTTTTTTTTTTCATTTTGTTCATTACACTGTTATATTGATCTATAACAAATGAATAGAAACAATTCCAGTGACTTCTTGTTAAAAACTGATTCTCTGCATTTTACCATAGCAATGTACTTACAACTACTTGCGTTTTTACCATGTACATTATTCCCTCATCAAAACATTGCTGGAGTTATATTTAGCTTAATTCTCTAGTGATGTGACGTGTTTGAACGAGTCGGCTCTGTTGAACGGTTCCTTAATGTGAACGGTTGGAACCAGATCTCATTTTTTTCTCATCTTTTTCTTTCTAATGTGTGTGAATTTCAATACTGATTAAAGCTGAACCAACACAAGCATCAGCACAGAAGCAGAGCAGGCAGCAAGAGTGAGAGCTTTGTGCACAAAAAACACATGTGGCATCATATGTTTTATTTAAATTATGGATCATTCCAAAGGATAAACATGCCCACTCTCAGTTTGAACATTTTAAACAAATCTGAGCCTTGGTCATTTTCCTCTGTGATTAGTTTGTAGATAAAATGAGTTCTCACATTGGCTTCTGTCAAATAAATAAATATCAAAAGAGTCAATCTTTTGAAAGGCTCTTTGAAATGAACGGATCCAAAAAATTCGGATCCCATAAAAGAGCCAAAAGTCCCATCATTATCAGTCTTTCATGAATCATTTTAACAATGTCCCCTTGCCCTGAGACTCAGAAAACTCTCAATTTTCCTCAAATTGTTACGTCACAGGTAGAAATCCTTAATTATCCTATGCAGTTTTCAAGTCCATGGCCAGACTCGCTCTAAACAATTCTGCTGTCAAATCGGGTTGATTACAACTGTGTGCTTATATAAGCATGCAGTCACATTGTTTTAATGACAAGTAGAGCAGGCGCAACTTACGCAAAATATTCTATAGGCATTTCTTTTTTTAAAAAGACATTGTGCTTGTGTCTGCTCTATAGTTATAATCTACGACAACTGTGGATCATTATATTATAATTTGCACATTTTAAATCACAATATTCATCTAAAACAACTTAATAAAATAAAACAAGTCCACTGACTTCTGTGTTAGAAAACTGCGGGTCCTAATGATGTCTCAGTAAACGTCATCATAACAAAGAGCTGTGAAATTGTCTGCACCTTCTATGGATAGCTGCAGATCACGCTAGCAAGTAGCAGATTTTTTATTTTTCATTTGTACCAAAATGACTATGCAACGCTGCCAAATCCTACGCGTATCAACGATTAAGAAAATAAAATTGGAGAATGAAGTACAGAGCAGTGAGCGTATGCTGGTGGCGGTGAAAACGGGGATTGAGCAGCAAAATGGCGTCTTGAAAATAAGTGATTAAAGATTGCTCAAACATGCACAAATCACTCCAAATACAACTGTGAGTGGGTAAATGAGAAGGGGAAAAACTATAACATGGTTAAAAGCTCTGAAAAGTCTATTTTGCTTAATAGGTCTGCTTTAATTCTAAAATGTGAAATTCCAAAACTTACTCAAAAGCATGTTTTATGTGCAAATAACAGTACAAATAATGCACAATGTGTGTTCTTAACTATTTGTCCTTGTATGACCAGGAGTCTACATTTTTTTTCAAAATATTAAGTAAGTAACAAAGTAAGTAACAGATTTTTCTAAGCACTCAAGCCTAGAATACAGAACAATCTAGGATTACACAAACATGCATGGGGCACTGCAAATACAATACAAATATCTCCTGGCAGTGGTGAAGAGGAGGAGATGGAGAGGCTGAGGAGGTTTTGCTGCTGCGGTGGAGATGGAACATAATTTATTATATAACATTATTTATTTATTTATTTAGTTAGTTAGTTCAGAAGTGTCCCCTGACTCATTTACTGGAGCAGCAGCATGGATCTTCTCACTTTCACAAATCACCTCCCCTTTCACCAGACACTTCCCGTAAGGTAAAGCCAGGTGTTCCCACGGCAACCACAGAAAAACGCACCTCCTGAATCATTCCCGGGCCTCTTCCTGGTCAGGCATACCAGACTGTCCACTGGAATTCTACAGAGATCAAGCCTTATGTCCTTCTCTATAACCAAGGCAACCTCACTCACACTTGGAATTTGGTTTTGGCAGGGTTCAGGACTTATCATGGGTTTTTCGGTTAACTTTTTTCTGTTATGGACGGCATTTTGAGGACTTGCTACTACTCAAATGATATATTCAGTTTGGAATTGTTTTATGCTACAACAGAGCTTTCTATCATTCTGAAAACTTCTTAAGCTTTATGCTATACTGTGTCGGCAATTCTCAAATTTGCAGAGGAGAAGGACTTTTTTTGTGAGGGTTTGAATAAACCCTCACATGGATAAAAAAATACATCTAAGTTGTCAGTAGAGGGCACAAGGACTCTGCTGTTTAGTGAACTCAAACTGAATGCACATGGAGAGTTTGAATAATCTGGTGAATGTCTATGGACTTTAAAAACCCAGAGTTAAAGGAATTGTATGTAGTCTGCTCTCTTTTAAAAAACGCTACTGCAACACCTAATGTTCGGTCAGCAGATGTTTTGTCTATGGTATCTTTAAGCACTGTTCTCTAAACTATTGAAACAAACTTGTTGGTGTTAAACGAGTGCAATTCCATTTAAGGCAAAATCTGTAAACATGTCCAATAGTCCTTTTGTTTTCACTCAGCTGGCTAATGCCACAGACCAAGAAGTGAGAAAAATGCTGTGTACAATCCTATAGTTTGTTCTTCTGTACCCAGATTGGTTCAGTCTGGTCTGGTCCTTGTGTACTTGTCTCTGTGCCAGACTGTAGGAACTGACCCAGACTTGTACTGGGATGATTGGTCACAGCCCCGGGGCACTCAGCTGGAGAGGGGAGAGAGTGGCGATACACAGACCAGGGAGCATGGAGAGCAACCAGAGGAGGAATACTACTACTGGAAATTTAAACTCAAGTCATTACAAGTACAAGTACTCCTGCCAAATTTCTACATACAACAGACCTACTATGTAAAATGGACTTTTAAGAGCTTTATAGTTGTTTCCCTTCTCATCTACCTTCTCAAAGTTGTATTTGGAGTGATTTGTGTATGTCTGAATAATCTGTAATCGCTTATTCTCAAGACTCCATTTTGCCTCATGCCAGATTGATGTGTAATACTCTGAATTGAGTTCTACACAATCTGGGATGGCTCTCGTTGAAAGCAACCGGATAATGCGGAACGTCATGATGATTATTTGAATGTGATTAGCCGAAGCGTCACAACAGCAGAACAAGCCAAAAAATCTGACTTTTAACTCCAGTTGAAAGAAAAGCGCAGACATCTTCCCTGTCCACAAATGCACAAAGCACTTACCTTCTGCACGTTTTTCACAAACGTGCAGAAGGTAGAGAAGGCTTTAACTGTGTTAATCTGGGTTAGGGTTAAAAACAAAAACAGTGACCAGATGACCACTGTTGCATGAAAAACTATTCAACGTATCAGTTACTTTTTTATGCAATTTTTATACCAGTCTTTTGAACAAAACTTGAATAAATAAATTGTAATTGTTATGTTTTTCGTTATAGAGAGGAGGAGGCAGCACTTAGGCAGTTGAGGACAGACAATTGTGACTCTGCTGTAATCAGTAATTAATTATGTAACTAATTAGTGCAAAATGTGTAAAATGTGCTCAAAAATGTACAATTACCCAGAAACATCTACTCAATTACAGTAACATGAGTATTTGTAACCACCCCAGCAAATAATACGGTGGAATATTTCATCACTGGATATATTTCATTAAAAAAAAAAAAAAAAATGCTGTGGATCTCAACCGTGACAGCCTGCTCAGGTTCCGGAAGTAAATTTTCCATTAATTTTTCCCATTGACTTTTTGAAAATATTCATATATTAAGAGTTCAAAGACCTCACGGAGGCTAACCAGCTACGTGGTAACTAATATCCATAACGGTGTTGTTCTAAGTCTAAAAAGGCCGTTTAAAATGCAAGATTCGGTGAAATGCTTTAATAACTTGGTGGTTTACAAAGTTTCAGAAACAGATTTTACATAAAATTATAGGTCTTGTGGTCATTAGTTACCATGTAGCTAATTAGCCCTCAGCAAGCTTTCGATGTTTTAATATACATTTTTTTGGAAAGTCTATGAGAAATATGAATGGGGCTAACCATCCAGAACTGCGGGGTGGGTGGCCACTGTTGAGCTCCATTAGTGACAAGGTCCGTTCTCCCATTTATCCAACCACAACACAAAATCTGCAGATTAACTAGAAACATTTGACCTGTCCTCATCTCATGCTAACATTACAAGGATATAGGAGTATGGGAGGGCATCTAACACACAGAGGATATAGAAGGACTGGAGGGCATCTACCCCACAAGGATATAGGAAGATGGAAAGGCATCTGACACATAGGGATATGGGAGTATGGGAGGGCACCTGACACACAGGAATATAACGTCAATGCACCAAAGTTTATCCATTCTCCATCTATCATACTTCACTGTCTATCCAAGGGGAGACTAATTGTTACCTTACAGTAGTCATTTCGCACTGCTCCAAATTCATAAATGGTTTTCTCTCCGCTCATATTTCGTTCGTCGTGTTTATTTTGTGCCTGTCCCGCTCAGAGGTGCTGAACTTTCCTCGGTAAAAAGCGTCAGTCTAAAGTTAAAAGGTTTTCAACTCTACAAAGTGTTTTTCCCAAGCCCAAAAGTCATCAAACTAGCTTTTTAGGGGAGGAGGAGGGAGGAGAGGAGGAGGGAGGAGAGGGAGTTGGAATGGCCCAGCTGTCTGACCCCCCCCACCGGGCTCCCCCTCCTTCTCCCGCACCGCCCTGTGATGGATGGTGTTGCTGTTCCGAATCGCCCACTAACACTCGCTACGCTAATGGCCGTCCCGAGATTGGCCGTGCAGATAGCGGGGAGTACAGTGGGAGCGGGGCACAGACATACGCTCCAAAATTTGGGAAACTTTGGGAAACTTTGGGGAAGCGGAGGATGAAAGAACGCCGGTTTGCAGTAAGGTCATGACCAAATCTAGTGATTATGGTGGTGTGTGATTGAGAACATGGAGCAGAAAGTTTGACGTCAAATTACACAATATTACTGTAAATGTTTGGCTGACCTGTAAAACGTATTGCTCTTTAGTATTGCTCCAGATGCACACATTCACTACATTCACATGCACAGAGAACTCCGAGTGCACTAAACAACCAAATTCAAATTGTCTTTGCCCCAAAACTTGTCAGATCACTGCTGTCCCAGTCTACAGTAGGTCAAAGAAATAAATAGGTACGAATGGAAGGCTATGAGATGTTCAGGGGAGGGGTCTAAGAATTTAGCATTAGCACTAAAACTTTGCAGCTTTAATTAGTTATAAAAACAACCACAGAAGAACCACACTTTTGGAAGACATAGATAACTGGCATCTCATTTTCATGATTATTTACATAGTAAATTCTCACTGAAGTTATGAACACTATGAAAGGACACATATGGAATGAAACAAACAAAAAATAAATGCTAAATAACTCAAAACTTGTTTAAAATTAAAATAATTTAAAATAGCCACCATTTGCTTTGAACCCTGGTTTGCACTTTTGGCATTTCTTGACCCAGACAAGGTACATCTGTGAAGTGAAAACCATTTCAGGAGAGTTAATCAAGAAGCTCAGTGAGAGAAGGCCAAGGGTTTGCAGCGCTGTTGACAGAGCAAAGTGTGGCTATTTTGAGGATTTTAATATAAAATATTAAAAATATAGTTATTTCACTTTTGTTTCCTTACTACATAATTCCATATATCTTGTATCATATATTTGATGTCTTCTGTATGTATCTAAAAGATGTGTCCAATCCTTTGGCTGGTAGTGTAGCTGGCCAAAACAATGAAACAACACATGCTAGTCCGCGGTGGAGAGGTCGTAGTTTATCATCGCTGCTCATCTAAAACGAGTGGGTAAACATTCAAAATCTATTGTTCTCCTGCCTGTTTCTTACCCCGTGCAGTTGAACACCTCTCCTACTCTGCGCCTAACCCCGGACTCAGACTGCATGCAGTGCAGCTCCGGTCCGGTGGCCGGAAGTATTCCGTATAGTACAAAACACGAGAGGAGCTCAGACGGCACGCTGTGCAGTCCGGTGGTGCTGGCAGAGGTTCCGCGGAACTCCGGATAAAATCTGTTGGATTCTATTTTTGCCGGACGCCAGAGCCAACCTCAAGCCTTGTCCCTTATAAGTAAATAGTTATCACACGTGGTCTCACGCATGCAGCTTCAAAGGCGGTGACCAACAGCACAGCAGAGCCTCCGGTTCTCGTGTGAGTGTCACACTGCAACTAAACCGGTCCGACACAGTCGCAGATGGACCGAGTGCAGTCTGAGTGAGGCGTAATGTAATCAGACTGTATCCGAGTATGTACCAGCTTCTCCAGATGTGTTACTGAGATCTGGGAGAATCGAACCACAACACCTCAATAGTAGCTTTCGGGTTTACATCAGTTGAAAACAAGCCCAGCTTTCACCGCCACCGGTGCACACCCACTGTGACATACTTGTGATTTTAAATGTCCAAAATATTATTTTGCCTGGCAAATCCAGAATGATATCTCTTTATATTTTTTATACAGATTGATATCAGTCTGGTCCACAATCGCTCCATAGTGTCTCAAGACAGAACCAAACATGATCTGATTTGTTTATTTCAGTGACACATGTGAAACAAAGGAGCTCACTGGTCACCCATAATCAAACTTCTCTCACCTCAGATTAGTGCTTCGCTCATTGATTCTGCGGAAATGTTTCAGTCACCTATGATATTTTCTTCCCTTCTTTCATCCTTCTAAGCAGCCGTATTTGTTTTGATACGGACGGACCATGTGTTTCCCTGATTGGCTAATCCACCTTTCAGTCATGCTCATCTGAAGTCGGGGGATTTACCGGTGACCAGACTCACATCTTGTAAAGTACTGGGGGAGTGTGTACTCTGGATTCCAGGACATGAACGTCATGATCCGCAGGTGTCATAGATTTGAACTATACAGCAGGTAAAAGCACAATATGTGTCTTTAACTGGAAACTAAAGACACTGTCTAATCTAAACTGATGAGTCAGACACTGTCATTTCAAAGGCCATTTTTGTAAGAAGTGTTTTCATCCAAAATCATTTATTATAGAATGACTTGTTGATATCTTATTTTTTGCCTGATTTATTCAAAAAGAGACTAAATTTGAATTCTGAGACCATTTTTCACCAATATCAAGTTTACTCAAATAAATGAATATTTGTTAAGTGAATAGTGAAAGCAGTTGGAGAATTAGAATTATAACTAAAACTGCAAGCCGTGATAAAGGGTCCTCGCAACCCTTGTGACTGCGGAAGGAAACGCTTCAGTGGGAGGGCTGCCTCTCAATCCTGGCTTGACATATCATTCAATATTTCCGCTGTCACATTCGAAATAAATGTTTCTGGTCCATTTCAACTTTGCAAGGGGCACTGGAGAACCATTTTTAAAGACACAATTTTAATCCACATATCATTTTATCCAGGTCATCAAAATACTCAAACGCTACAATGGGTTTGATTTTTATACTTTCAAAATGGCCGCTTCATTAAGAGATCATTATGACCACACCCTGAGACGTATGTTCATTTCAACAACTTTTGATCCCATATATGTCCTGATGATGCTGCCTCAGTTTGGAGTCCATTGGATAAAAATCCTAGGACGGAAGTTAGGAAGTTAAAGTACGAGGTCTAGATTTTGGACATTTGCATATTTTGATTCAAACTGGCCGCCTTCACGTTGGAGATATGGTGTGGTATCGGTAGACTTTTTGCTGACGTCCTTTGTGGTTTAGGACAGGCCATAATATAGCTTTTTAGTCCATCTTGCTTTATGTACATGCCAAGTTTTATATACCCATAATGAAAAAATAGGCTACGCCCCTTTCTGTCTTATAATGTATTTTAATTTTCCAGAACCAGCTTGCAACATAGATTCTTAGAGACTGACTCGAATTTAATTTACATTCAAAATGGTCGCCTTCACATCAGCGATATGATGAGGTTCCTATTGACTTTTTTGCTTAGGGTCACATAATACTTTGTTTGCCATTATGCACCGCACGCTAGAGTGGCCCGAGTTCACACACGAGCCTATTGTTTAAACTTGACCCGAACCCAAAATTTTCCCTGCAGTTTCTTTTAAAAATGGGAGTTCTTGCAAACAAGAGCTTGCTCTCAAGGGCCCTCCCTGTCTAAAAAACAGGTAAAACAGGTAAACAGAGTTTTGATGCTCTGTGCAGAGTTTTATTGGCAGAATAACAGCGTCTGATGTGTTTACATGCTAAAATTGTGGTCTACCTGCACTTGCCTCAGCCTGGGCGCTTGTCCATGGCCAATGATCTACGTCTCCCTCCCTCGCTCCTTTTTTTCAGGCATGTGTTAGGAAAGAACGAGATAATTATATGGACTGTGGCAAACAGAAAAAGCCGTTTTTTTTCCCATTTTTAAAACTGTAAAATCAGGTACAGTGCCTTAAAATGCTATAGCTGCATTTCATGGATCTATTCAAATAACTAGATAGGGTATTGCTAATTTAGTTGGATTAGTGGCCACTTATTGGTACTACAACGAAAAAATTCATCCTGCACAGAAAGGATTTTTCTCATAGAGCGCAATGTAATCACAAACTGCTTGTGTTCTGCTGACAGGGACTGACAGGGCACCTACAACTTTCACCAAGGTCAAATTTTGTGGCGATTTTGACTTATTTTCAGATCATAAACTTTTTCTCAGCTCAAAATCTGTCTGTTGTCTTAAAAACACTTTTTAACTTTCACCAAGGTCAAATTTTGTGGCGATTTTGACTTATTTTCAGATCATAAACTTTTTCTCAGCTCAAAATCTGTCTGTTGTCTTAAAAAACACTTTTTAATTGTTAGCTTCGGCTACACTCTATGTCTGCACTAGCTAAGCTCAAGCGCTGATTGGTTAGAGCGATCACATGGCACGACATGAACGAGCATGTGAGCGATGCAAACGAGCCCAACTGTCATGATTGGGTCGCTGGTTTAGAACATGGTTCAGAAGCTCCTGGAAGCATAAACATTATAATTTATCATTTGTAATTTATTTATTATTCCCTTGCCTCCTTCGCGGCCGTTCCGCTTCGCTTGCTCTCATCGCGCAAAGTCTCATGGGGGTAGCTCAACTGCGCATGATCCATGGGCAGGGCAGGACTGGATGTACTTGGCCACTAAAGGTTAAACTCGCGACATGCGCCACTGACTTCAATGGGCGGCCATGTTTAGACCCCGGGGCTTGCTGCATTCACACTTTGTAGCATGGTTTGATCCTGGTTTAGTCCTGATGTACATTTTGTTTGGTCCTGGTTTAGTCCTGATTCAGGGTTAGTCCCAGTTAAGACCCAATTTTGATGTGGTGTTATGTTCAAGTCTGAACCTGGCCTATTTTGGTCTAAAGGAGTTTCCTTGATAGAATTTGTGTTAATATGTGAATTCTTTGTCCAACAGGTATATACATACACAAAAAAAGATGAAAACATTGAATTATTATGTGAATGTATGTGGGTAGACCAGAATCTCTTGTACCTGCTCACAGCCCCCTCCTTTAACCATTCAGACCTCCTCGTGCCCATAGCTATGTATGTGAACAGGGCCTATCCTCACGCACATATCATAGGCAAACTTGAAAATAGTGATATTCACTATTAATAAAGCCTTTGATGTGACCGCATGGTGTTGCGTGGAGCGGCGCCTCCCTCTTTGTCCCCTGCGTCTTAGTCAAACCCACTGATTATCAGCTCAAGTTTAGGCAGATCTCATTCATAAGTCACTTTGCATGGGCGTGACGTGACGTTGGTTCACCTGCGCAGATTCCAGTTGCAGGTGGGATTTATAAAGCATAGATTGTGTGGTGGAGTGTGCACGGAGGGTTTTATAAACCAGGACTTTGCATGGCGCTAGGAGTGGCCACTGGGAGTATGCTCTTACTTAGGAAAATTCCTACGCAATCCTTTACAAATGAGGCCCCTGGTCAGATTGCTGATGGACACTGCCTTATATCTATCTGAAGGAAGGAGCTAACTACACTGAAACTAACACACCTCTATGTGTAATCCCTCAGTCGTCCAGGTATGATCCATAGTTAAAGAAAAATTCAAATCTGTCAACTGGACAAAACGTTGTTGGAGTGAAGATGTTTCACTGCTCATCCAAGCCGCTTCTTCAGTTCTGAAATATATATATTCTCGGCAAGGAAAAACTAAAAAAAAAAACAGTGGGAAAAAGAGAAACCTCGAGGTGAACCACAGTGAAGGAGAGTTCCACTCTCATGGACGGGCAGGCTGCAGATGTGTCCAAGACTAATGCGCATCCATTTGCAGATAGAGTTCAAGTCTGTAGGGCCAGAGCCCACTGAAGACTAAGGGCAGAGGGGGGGCTCATGCAGGATAGGGTAGGGGTCATTCAGCCAGGTATTGCTACATTAAAACTACAGCACAGATCCGTGCTTGCGTAATTTGATTTGTCTGTGTGTAGTTTGATTCCTAATATGATCATGTTCTATGAGCAGAGTACACAATGGACAATGGACAACACATGCAGCTCTAGTTACACACAACACTTTTGCAGGACTTGCAGGCCTGACTGCCAAATGAAAGACATACTCCAGTACTGCTACTATTACTTCCAATTACACTACCATTACTATTACCACCAGTATTACATTTAATACCAAGACAATAATAGCCCTGCAGAGCATTATCAAGCCTCTAGTTGCAGACGACCCTCTGGTAGAACAGGATGTATGCACTGTCCTGTCTGCTCCCACAGACCTGTCTTTCACTGCACTTCTCCACATGGTTGTCATTATAGGACAGCCACCCATCAGTCGGCTCATAGAGACTGTTGGCCAGGTCTCGCCCATCGAAGATGTAGTGTCCTTTAGGGGCACACACATAGTAATGATGTAGTTAAAGTTTCATTAAGGTATTTTACTAGTGTTTAGTAATAAATCATTTTCTCACCATAATTGGCAGTGTGTCCAAGGTGGGAAATGACTGTAACAGGCAGAATTCTGTATAAAGCACAAATGACAGGTTACTAAGTTCAAAGGTTCCTTCACTATAACTTTGGACAGTTGACTTTACGTTTTTTGATGACACCACAAGGTCTCTATTCAAATGCACGACATCACTGACTTTCTGCAGCTGGTATGTGGGTGCATACCTGAACCTCTTCAGGTGGAGAATCAGAACACTGTGTAAGGACAAAATGTAAACGGTTAATAAGGAGAAGGCAGTTGTTTCATTCAAATTAACTTTTGTTCACTTACTTGGGCAGTGTTGAAAAGGAAGTTTGTTGGGAGGAAATTTGACATCCACACCTGCACTTAAACTCCAGCTCTGTGGTCTGTCAAAGTCAAACATAATGTGATTATTAATTCAAAATACAGTATTGTACTGAATATATATAATAAATGCCCAAATATTATTACTTGGCCTGATAAATACTTTGATCATATCAAAGAAAATAGTTTGAAAAGCTTACTTTCAAATAATCCTCCAGGAAGTGATCAGTCGTAGCACCAGGACGCAGGTTCAGAGGGAGATTGTAGAAGATCTCTGTTTGACATGAGCTGATTCCACATCTGCACAAACATGAATACAGTACATGAAGTACATGAAGTTTATATGCAGGTCCTGGTCCAATCCATGTTGAAGATCATCATATCCTGCACTGGGCACTTGTAGGTAGTGCCCAGGTTGGAAGCAAAGCTCTGCATTGTTGGTGTCAAACTTTGAATTTGTCCCAACAACACGATAAGAAACTTGTGAGTGTCTTGAAACACACAGACAGTAACTTTAGTTTTATCAGAAATAATACTGCATTAATCTTCAAGAGAAATAATTTAGGTCCAATAAATGTCAAATATGAAATTATTGTTCAAGTTGTTCTTCATCTTTATGAATATGTTATTACTTACATTAATTCAAGTAAAGACTAATTTCAGACTAATGCATGACCAAACAGTGGCATAAAACACATTTTACGTACTATCCTAGTTCTTTGCAATAGCACTGTAAAGTCAGAGCTTTAACTTTTTTCAAATTTATAATTTTAGATATAAGTGATCATTTAAAGTCATTATTATGTCAATTATGAGCACAATAATCTTGATTTTTTTTCCAGAATGGAGCATCCCCAAGTCATGGCTAAAGCTACTCACTTTCAGTTGAGACCCCCTAAATTCTGGTGCTTTGGATGCAACAAGGGCCTTAAAAGCAGACACTCTGCTGAGAAAGACCAGGCTCATCCTCTGGTCTTTCTCAGCAGAGTGTCTGGACTCTTGGATGGCATGAAGATGTCTGTGGAAGAGACATGGGTTCATCATATAAGGCATTTCACTCAAACAAACACAAACAAACAAACAAAAAAAAAAAACAACTTTTTTAACTGATACAAACAAAACTTCAGTATGAGAAAAGTAGCATAAAAAAGATAAAGCGATGTTAAAAAAAAAAGGTAAAATTGTATTTACTAAAGGGTGCTTAACTCTTGCTTACCTCAACAAGCTTGCCTCTGCATTGTACCTCCAAATCCTCTCATCATGAATGGCTCTATGGTCATGAGGCTCTGGACACTGGACATTTAGGTAGCAGCTGTTTCCAATGTTGGGAAGTCTGCAAATTAAAACAGCATCATCATGTAATTTCTGACCAGTTATTGTCAATAAGCAGCATCAAATTTAAATAAAAAACTTACCCAAAGCGCTTCAGGTTGAACTTCCTCACTGTTTTTTTTTTGGAACAGACTTAGGGGGATTGGTGCTATAGAAAGACAAAACAGATTACAAAAGTATTCTTAATGCTTAAAACTAGTTTGTTTTAACATATGTATCTATGATTAATCTATGATCTATGATTACTAATTTTTAAAAAAATGTGTACACCTTGTTTGCACCACTGAAACAAACATATGTCGTGTTATTTCTATAGTTACAATCATTTTAATTAAGTATTAGTTAAAAACCTATAAATGGCTAAAATGCCTACCTGACCGGTCCTTTATATACAAGACTCCTGTCTTCAAATGCAGGAATGTCCTGTGTAAGAGTTGGGTCTTCCCCTTTCAGTTCCTCTGGAGATACCTTTCCTCTTCTCTGTTAAAGAAATAAAAACATTACATACTGAATCCAGTGATGTATGTAATACAATGTAATTGAAACTTACCTTCCACCATCTGGGCTTTGTGGCCTGTGCTGGAGTCTTGACAGTTGTTATTGGATCTGGTCCTTGGGTTGGAGCAGGAGAAACCTTGTTTCTTCTCTGTTAAAAGAAATAGATATTTTAAAACAGCAAAAATAAAGTCCTATTTACACATTGGCTCTTGTATAGTGTAATGAATCTCATTGCTAATCACGTATCACATATTAAGATATGATTTGTTCAGTTATGTTATGAGACTGTTGCACTTACTGGCCAGAACCTGAGAGGACTATGGGTCTTTTTTCCTGATGGAGGGCGGTCCTTTTTCCTGATGGAGGGTGGTCCTTTTTCTGTGGAGGAAAACACAAGAGTCAAACATCAGATACTATTTTAAACAAATATTGCAGTTTAACTGTTAAAGTGATATTGTAGAGTGTGTGACATACTGAAGGAAATTCTAGGCTGCGCCTCAGCCACAAACAACATCCAGTAGTTGTGGAGGGTTCCACATTGTCTAAAATGAAAAAATAAAATAAAATAAAATAAATAAATAAATAAATAAGATTTCTTTCATCAATGTCCAAGATGTAATACAATTTAATTAAAAGTTGAAGTTAAAATTCTAGAGGTCAGTGTTGGTCAGACACTTGGTTTTCATCATTGAAATTCAATATAGTCTACTGCAGTACAGTGTCTTAGCCTCATGGGGAAATAGATGTAAGTATGTTCATTTCAGCAGGGGGCAATTTACAGTTTTTTTTCAATCGCTTTGACTCAGTTCTCTATTAAAAATTGACATTGACACAAAATTGACACACTTAGCGCAGACTCCCAAACAGAGTTACAGTTTTCTAAACAAAATTTATCACAGCAAAATGTAGTTTTACATTCAAAACAGATCAATTGTCCTTTTCCTTGTTTGATTCATGTGTGAATCCTTTGTTGTTACATTTTAGGGGCTCACAAATTGTAGAAACAGAGTTTGGGCCAACATCCTTAACCACATGAGAACAGGCCTGTAGTATTGAACAAACAAGATTTCTGGTTTCTCTAAATGCGACGATGTTTGCAAAATTTACAGGAATTTTTATGCTTTCAAAATGGCTGCTTCGTTAAGAGCTCATTACGACCACACCCTGAGACTTGCAAATTATTTTAACAACTTTTGACCCCAGATATGTCCTGATGATGCTGCCTCAGTTTGGAGTCTGTCAGATTAAAAACCCTAGGACAAGTTTGTTAAAGTATGAGTGATAGATTTTGGACATCTGTATAATTAGATTCAAAATGGCCGCCTTCACATCAGTGTTAGGATGTGGTCCAAGTAGACTTTTTTGCTCAGTGTCACATAACGGGTGTGTGTACCAAATTTCATTAGTCTACAACAAACAACAATGTTCTGCCCCATTAACCAACCAGTGACCCCTGCCCCAGATAGAAGTTTAAGTTGCTTATCATTATGTCCAGGTCATTAAAATACAAAACACCACATTGGGCAGTTTGAATCTGAAAACGTTTGCAAAGTTTCAAGGAATGTTTTACTTTCAAAATGGCCACTTTGTGGCTAAGACTTATACAAATTCTTTTAACAACTTTTGATACAAGATATGTCCTGATTTTGGTGCCTCAGTTTCAAGTCTGTCGGATAAAAACCCTAGGACAAGTTTGTTGAAGTACGAGGGCTAGATTTTGGCCATCTGCATATTTTGATTCAAAATGGCTGCATCCACGATGGAGATAGGGTGTGGTCCCCATAGAATTTTTTTGCTCAAGATCACATAAAGAATGAGTGTGCCAAATTACATTGTATTACGACTATTTTTTTTTTTTTTTTTTACTTCTCATTGACTTTTTTGAGGCGTGGCCATGCAGATGTGGATGTAGATAGGGTGAGGTCTTCATTGGCTTTTTTGTTCAGAATCTCATAAAGGCTGTCTGTACCAAATTTCATTTGTCTATGGCATACTAAATGTTTCTGACAAATTTTAACTTGGTCTGTTTTTTTTTTTCAAAAATTGACATTTTAAAAAAAAATCACCATGACCATGGCCAACATTTTATTTAAAAGTTAATTGATTGAGTTAATTGAAGTGTTTTTGATGGAAACTGTTGTCAAAAGATTATGATGAATAATTTTGTCAGTCCCGGGTTTGATCCAATATGGCCGACTTCTTGTAGGATTTAGGGCGGGGCCATAATATAATTTTTTTTACATGTCCTGACTTTACCTATTTTTGATGCTAAGTTTCATTTGTTTACGATGACTTTTTTCTCGGGCTCCAATGGGTGTAAATCGATTTTTCAGGTGGCGCTACTGAGTCATCTTTTAATATTTTTCTCAGGGTCTTCACTTAGAGCTCTCTGGAAAACTCTAACTTTCGATACTACTTAATTGTCTAAACATTATTGTTTACAGCTTGATTTTTGCCGTTTTGCGCCAAGGCTCTCGTGCTCGGGCCTTAAAAATGCCACAAGTGAAAGTGAAGTTTAAAGGTGTTATGCTACACAAGTCATGTTAGAATGTCAAAAACATATATACACGGGGTTGTGTTTTGTTTCATTCACACGTTTGAGTAATCCTATTATTAGTCTGCATTCCCAAAGCTCAAAATGCCCTGTTCCACCTTGTGATGTCATGGAGCAGTAGTTTTCAAGTTTTACTTTTTGTTCAGTCCAGCACTTCCTGTATTACCACATGACATCACAAGGTGGAACAGAGTTTTCAGTTTGAGAGAAGAACACAGCCTAAATATGCAGAGCTTGTGTATTAGACATGTGTGAACGAAACAAAACAAAAGTCCAGGTATGTTTTTGATGAAGAAACAGAATTATAACATAGATCAGAAAATAGCATAATATAGGCCCTTTAAAAACACAGTGGAGCACTACCAATAAGACAATCCCTCCAAACTATTCCCACATCTGTTTTAAACAACAACTTTATGTTCCTCTTTATTACATTATGAACTGTCCAGGCCTTATTGAGTTTCCTAGTGACTTTGTTTACTATTGGCAGTGGTCACTGGGACAGTGCGGGGGCAGACTGTCTCTCTCTCTCTCTGCAATCGGCACAAACTGCTCATGAACAAGGCTTTTGTGATGGTAGCGTGCCCAGACCAGGCTCTCCCTCCCTCCCTCACTTCCCCAGACGGACACTCAGAGGCGGAGGAGAAAGGACGCTCTCATGCACCAGACAGGGACATGACACGCGAGCCCGCCCTCAAACTCCATATTGTATTACACTGGGTTTGGTGGGGCAGTGGCAGAGTGGTTAGCTTCTCCCCACAAGAAGTTTGCATCTTCTTCTCATGTTGGCGTACTTTTATTCTAGTTCTTCTATTCTGCGTTGATGTTGTTTGTTAGATACACTGGATTTGGTGGTAGAGTTGTTAGCATCTCCCTACAAGAAGTTTGCATCTTTTCTGTCTTAATACTGTCTGTTAAATTACACTGGGTAATGGTTTGATGGTGCGGCGGCAGAGTGGTTAGCATATCCCAACATTAAGATCTTGTTTGCTCTGTGGCGTTTGCTTGTTCTTCTCATGTCTGTGCAGATGATCTAGTTCTTCTATTCAGCTTTGATGCTGTCGAGATTACAATTGGTTTGGTAGTGCAGTGGCAGAGTGGCTATCATCTCCCAACAAGAAGATCTCATTTGCTGTATGAAATTTGCATGTTCTTCTCATGTCTATGTTTCTTTATTGTGCTCCTTCAGGTCTGCCATGATGCTGCCTATTACATATTGAGTGATTAGTATCTCCCAACAAGAAGATCTCATTTGCTTTGTGGAGTTTGCGTCTCGTCCTCACATCTGTGTACCTATATTTTTGTTCTTCAGGTACTTCCTGATGCTGCCTATTAAACTACACTGGGCACTGGTTTGGCAGTGAGGTGGTAGAGTGGTTAGCATGTCACAACAAGAAGGTTTTACTAGCTTTTTGTAGTTTGCATGTTCTCTTTACGTGTGGTTTTGTTCTGTCCCCTCTGGTCCAGCCTGACTACAAATAGATTCAATTAAAAGATCTGCCAAGATGCTATTGTTAGACAGCGTATTGGTTTGATTGTACAGTGGCAGAGTGGTTAACATCTCCCAGCAACAAGGTTTCATTTGCTTTGTGTAGTTTGCATGTTCTGTTTGCATGTGGTTTTATTCTAGCCCTTCTGGTTCACCCTGATACTGCAATTAGAATACACTGGGTACTGGTTTGGAGTACTTAGTATCTCTGTGTACTTTTACTCTGGTTCTCCCTGATACAGTTCCAGTACATTCGGCAGCAGCAGGCTGGCTCTGCTGGCTCAGAAGCTGACAGCGATGGAGGTAGATGTACATCTGGTGTCCTGAGGTACGTACAGCTACTGCACATACTAGCCCTATAGGTGACAGGGACGATGTAGCGATGAAGGATGCTGAGAGTAGTGTCGCAGAAACAATGTGACAGGAGCAGCATAGCAGTTGCAGAATTCTGAGAGCAAAGAGACAATCAGCTGAAGTTGGATTGACAAGATAAGGCTGGGAGCACAGGAAGCATTTGTAGCATTTGTATAAACGTCTCGAGGTGTGATTGGTGCAGAGACAAAGGTAGCTGGCTGTGATTGGCCGACAGTGACAGATAGCTGACGGGAGGAGGAGCCAGGGGAACATCCATCTATATTATCCTTGACTCATTAGCCACTTTTTGGACATGCACCATCCCACACATGCACAGGCGTAGAAACCCGTCCTCCAATTCACCCTGCTCTGTTCTACCCGTCCTGCCTCTTCCTCCCTCCCCGCTCCCTCCTGCCCACCGGCGCAGAGACAAAAGGCGCACAATGGCCCTGTCCCGACGTGCGTCTTAATGAGCGGCTCCGTGCGCTAATTACACGTTCGGTGCCCAGGCGGAGAGGCGGTTTGTGGGAGAGCTCCTCACACTCTGCTGTGGAGAGATCCAGAGGTGCAGTGACTGACAGCTGCCTCCCTCCCAGAGCTGTAGAGGGGGGCAGGCAGGCGCCTGCACGGAAAGAGATGTGTTTCGTCAGTTTTGGAGATTGAAACTTTGGGATCAGTCTTGTTTATCTATGTATAGAATTAGCATAACCCTGAAAGGCCTAACTTACAGTATGTAGGAAGTAATCTCTGGTAGAAATGATCATGGTTGAGATTTGATTAAAACTATTTAAACTATTTGGTAAAACCCATGGTATTAGTGTAATGGAAATACAGCTATGTGCCACAAATCCAAAACAAACTTAATGACTTTCCCAAATGTAAAAGGCTCTAGACATTTCAACTCCTGGATGTGATTCTCAATTTGGAACAATGTTCTGAGAAGCTGAACATTCATTTCTGTTTTTTTTCTTTATTTCCATGATTATTTATATTGTAGATTCTCAAAATGATGAATGTGGAATGTAGTAAACAAAAGATAAACTCAAAATAAC
>KN486403.1:0-12492 GCA_000787095.1 Periophthalmodon schlosseri | reverse complement strand
ACATATAGAGTAAAGACAGAGAGAGGGATACAGGGAGAAAGGCAGAGAGAAAAGAGGAAAAGACCTGAGAGGAGTGATGGAGAGACAGTCAGGAAAGAAACAGAGAGGAGAAAGGGAGATGGAGAGAGGAGCGTGAGATACATATAGAGTAAAGATAAAGAGGGAAACAGAGAGAAAGGCAGAGCGAAAAGTTGATTTGCATTTATTTGATTTTTATTACTTTTAATTTCCAGTATTGAATTATTTGAAAACAAAATCACTTAAGTCTGTTGAAAAGTAAACCTATTGGACTTTATAGTATGCTACTGGTTATTCCTTCTTGGTTATTGCAAACTAGTAAAATAAAGAGAGAGAGAGACAGAGAACAGAGGAAGAGAAGAAGGAGGTACATATAGAGAGCAAAGAAAGGGAGAGAGACAAAGGAGAGAGGTGAGGGGAGAGAGAGGAAAGAAAGGGGAGAGTGGGAGAGACATGGAGAGAGGTGAGAAAGCTAGAGGGAGACAGAAAAAAGGGAGAAACGTGAGGGGAGAGCAAGAGAGAGAGGGTGAGAGATGTGACGGGAAAGAGAAAAGATGGAGTGAAAAGGAGAGAAGGGAGAAAAAGGAAAGGGAAGAGAGAGCAGAGAAAGAGTAAGACATGGGAGTGAAGGAAGGAGGGGGTAGAAAGATACACAGAGAGAAGGATCTAGAGGGGAGAGAAAGGGATGAGAGAGAGATGAAGGAGAGGTGGGAAGTGAGAGAAGAGAACAAGAGGAGAGAGAGGTGGAGTGATGGAAAGTGAGGGAAGAAGGAAAAGAGAGAGCGAGAGAGATTGAGAGAAGGGAGAGGGAGAGTGGCATTGGAGATAGAAGGGGAGAGAGAGAAAGGAGACATAAAGAGAGAGAAAGGGAAAGGATAGATAGATATTGAGGATAGAGAGAGGGAGGATAAAGAATAGGGGATGAGAAGGGAGAGAGAGACTGCAGTCCATGTGTTTTGACTCTCTAAGTACCATATGGGAAACGTTTGCGGTTTGTCTGTGTTCATGTTGTCACTTCTGAGTTACATCACCAGTGTCATGTAGTCCCCACTTGGACACCCACAACAGAGGACAGCGCGGGGAGAGATTTATAAGCCAGATGCCCTTCCTTTTTCAATGAGCCACATCACTGCAAATGGACTCATAGGCATGAAGTGTATCGCTTGGGGACTGTTGTTGTGTCCTCGGGCAAGACACTTCATCTACCGAATTAAAAATGCAGAGTGTGTGTGGGGGTGATTGAGTATAAAAGTAAAAGTATCCACTTGATACTTGGGGTAAAAGTAAAAAGTATCCACTGTAAAATCTACTTAAGTAAAGTACAGATACCTAAAATGTATGTACTTTACTACTTTTATTGTATTATTGATACTTTGGAGCTGATGTCATCAACATTCCCTGGGTGTGTGATGCTAACTGTAGACACTGCTCTGTCTGAAGCTCTAGTACTAAAGTTAGACTTTAATGTGAGCTTTGTTTTAATACGATCAGAAAGAGCTGGCTTAGCTGGAACCACAACAGGTGAGCTGATTTGTGATGTTAAACAAGTCCCTCTCACATCAAATTAAAGTCTATCAATCAATCATTTATTTCACACTTGGTTGTTCAGTTCTGTTTTCACACATTACTGTCATGGCAGTCAACTTAACATTACATTACTTAAATAAAAACACTTTTCTGTACCATTTGTGCACTTACGATAATGTCAAACAAAAAAAAAGCGAAGGGAGTGGGAAGAAGTAAAAACTTTTTTTTACTCACTCCCCCAGTGCCGGGTGTTTAGTGGCTGCTTTCACGAACATAATTACAACACTTATAAAATAATGTATACACATCCATATGTGTTATATTAATATGGATAACATTAAGAAAACCTTAATAATACAGAGAATAACAATATCAGCTATGTGTAATATTTACCTTCATTCTATAGCACTTTACGTAATAAAACCATCTCTTTGTATTTCGCTTTGAATTCAAGTCAGTTCAACATTGAGCATATTTAACAACAACTTCAGCTGCCCAAAGTGCTTTACATAAAAGTCAACAAAAATATACAGATAACACAATACAAAGAAAAATAACAATAAAGCTAGTATTAAATGCCAGGGAGAAGAGGTGGGTTTCCAGTCTAGCCTTAAACTGCATTAAAGACTGAGAGGATCTGACAGGCAGAGGGCGCTGTTCCATAGTCTGGGCACTGCCGCAGAAAAGGCTCTGTCACCTCTGGTCTTGAGCCTTGGGCACAGCAGCAGGAGCGGGTCAGCTGACCTCAGGGCTGTGGGTGGAGTATAGGGCTGCAGTAACTCCCTCAGATAAAGTGGACCCATAGAGTGAACACATTTAAACACAGTCAATAACATTTTGAACTGCACCTGATATGAAATAAGGAGCCAGTGCAGGCTGCACAGCACAGGCCTGATGTGCTCTTGTCTCTTAGTTTTTATCAGCAGACGAGCTGCAGCGTTCTGGACATTCTGTAAGCTCTGCAGGGGGCACTGGTCCAGCTCCACATACCATGAATTACAATAACCCAGACACAATGTTACAAATATATGGATTGCTTTTTCAAAATCCGACTGTGGAAGGTAGGGCTTTAGTTTAACATAGAATTAGTAAATTGTTGAACATTTCTTGATTCGCATTCGCAATCTGTTCTACAACTGAACTCCACATACTCCTTCTCATAGTCCTCACAGCCTGTGTTTTAAGTTTACCACATCCCCTCAGGTTATAGCAGCCCACCCTTTCTTTGAATCACTCTTGAATATTGGCCGGTACAGCATTTTTACTGGCTTTGTACAACAGTTGAGCTGTATAGAAATCTGCCAAATTGAGTCACTTGAATAATTTTGACTGTAAGAATAGAATGTTAGTGTGTTCCAAATAATCAGCCTTGTGAATGATTCTCACTGCACACTTCTGAAGTATTACCAGAGGATATGATACACTCATGTAACCGAAATATGGGGAAATAATTACAAATGTTAAGGGAAAAGCAGACTAAAAGATATAAAGAGCTTTATAGTGTAGTACACACTTTGCTTTATTGACTTTTGGTATGTTTTTTGATATGTTCTTTTGTATGTAAGTGATATGGTATTCCCACTTTCATTTCTTGTCAATTATTATTCCCAAAAACTTAATTTCTGACACTTGTTCTATTATTTTATTGTCAGTAGTAACAGACAGCTTTGGATTTTCTTTACAGATACCAAACATTATTAGTTTTTCAAGGTTCAGAAATGATTTATTAATATCCACCCATCATTTTATTTTGTCATTTTAATTATTTACACATTGTATTGCCTTATCATCTGCAAATAAGATCAATCTTGTTGTTGATACATTAAATATATCATTTATGTTTAAATGTAATCATTTTGGGCCCAATATGGAACCTTGTGGAACACCACAACTAATACTCTTGCATCCAGATTCATACTTACCCATCTTTACAAACTGTTGTTTCTCAGTTAAATAACTCTTGAGCCATTTCCATGCCACTCCTCGGATACCGTACCTTTCTAATTTTGTAAGTCAAATAAAATGATTAATTGTGTCAAAGGCCTTTTAAATACTCCAATGGTATATTTTTTACTGTCTAATGAATTTGACTTTTTTTCCACTTTTCTTTTCTTCCACATCTGAAACCATACCGGGGCGAGTCGCTCAGTTGGCAGAGTGTTTGCCCACTGATCCGAAGGTTGGCGGTTCGAATTCCACGGTCCACATAAACATATTGGCCAGACCACTGATCCGAAGGTTGGCGGTTCGAATTCCACGGTCCACATAAACATCATTGGCAGAGCAGTGAGCTCCACTGACTCACAGGTTGGCAGTGCAATTCCAGCTCCCACAGATGAATGCTTTCATTGTGTTCTTGGGCAAGACACTTAACCCACCTCGCCCCCAGTGTCTGCCTACACTGGTGTGTGAATGTGTGAGTGAATGGGTAAGTGATTCCTTGGTGTAAAGCACTTTTAGACCCTTGAAGGTGGAAAAGCGCTATATAAAAATGTGACAATTTACCATTTACCATACTGACCCTCATTTAGTAAACTGTGTTTCTCTATAAAACTTTCAAGTCTATTATTGAAGAGTGTCTCTGGTATATTTGAGAACTGTGGAAGAAGAGACCGGTCTATAGTTAGTAAAGATATGTTTGTTACCAGCTTTAAATAACATTATTACTTCAGCAGTTTTCATTTTGTTCAGAAATGTTCCAGTTTGAAGGGAAATATTACAAATGTAAGTTAATGGTTTTTAAATTACCATAGATTACTTGTATTACTAATCACATGTCTATATCAAAACAATCAGTTTATTTATATTTATACATTTGTTTTTACACTTACACAATTTATTTAATTTCTGATTCATTTACCCCAGAAAAATTTGTGAATTCTGTTAGTGAATCATCCAAGAATTTATCACAGGGATTTTTGCAGCTAAATCCAGCCCTACATTTACAAAAAAAAAATCATGAAACTTGTTTACAACATTATTCAAATCATAGTTTTCACCATTCTTTTAATGTTGTTTTTTTTTTTTTTAAATTTTGGTTTAATACCTGTTCATAGTATCGTTCCTTGCTAGTTCTTAATATATTAGTCAGTTTATTTTTGTATAATTTGTATTTGCTTCCAGATTCCTTTGTCTTTAATTTAAACTTTATTTAGACAATTTTTCTTTTTACAAAGATCTGTAGTTAACAAGGGACATTTTGTAAGTTTGTTCCTTTTCATATATTGTCGTAAGGGGCGATGTTTGTATAAGGTGCAAAATATTTCCAAAAATATATTATACGCTCTCTCTGTTAATAATAATGTTTTCTGTTAATAATCTTTTGTAAATAGGATTTTGGGTCTTTTTTCATATAATCATTGTTACATAAAGTAAAACCAGGTAGATGGTCTGTTATAGCCCATATCATTAGTCCACTGATTTTGGTTTGTTCAATATTATCTGTAAAAATATGATCAGTGAGGATTGCACTTTGTGAAGTGATTCTACTGGGTCTAGTCATTGCTGGGGATAAGATGATGCTTTATGTATCTTATGTTTATTAGGATTCATGAGATCAATATTGTAATCTCTTGAGATATGAGATAAATAGTATTTTATTTGTGCTTGGGAACATTGTTTCATTCCAGTCCGTGCATTTTTCAGTACTTGAACCTGGTGTTCTATATTTTCTGTTTTTTTCTTTTCATGGTTTATTTCAATTGGCTCTGTGCACAACAGTAGCCGGCTAGTTCCAATCAGTGGGACAGTCAGCTCGACCATTTCTGGCTATGAGGTTTTTGCTGAGTCATCCTAAAATCAATAAATCCTGGCAGATCAGGCGGTGCACAGGGAGCTGCTGGTGGATGTCACTGACATGTGTTAAACACTTTACAAATGCAGGGAAAATTTCACTGAAGGACACTTCTCTTTGTGTGTCAGGGCTAATGCTCATGCTAATTTTAGTGTCTAATAAATATTTAAATAACACCACTGACTGAAATAATTTACACCAAAAAATAACTGCGTCATCCCTACAACAAATTTAATTTTGTTTTTATATTACATTTAACGTTCTAATAGAAGAATCATTAGCATTGACACATAAAGACATACCCTTCTAAAAGCAGAAGTGTCCTTCAGTGACGTTTTCCCTGCATTTGTAAAGTGTTTCACATGTTGTCAGTGACATTCAGCCGCAGCTCCCTGTGCACCGCCTGATCTGTCAGGATTTAGTGATTTTAGCTCGACTCGGCAAAAACCTCATAGATACACTGGAAATGGCCAGCCCAGAGCCAACTGATGTCCATTCCAGATCATCAGTTGTTACGGAGATTTTTCCAACAACTCCTCTTCCTAATGTGGAATCCGTACCATTATCTTCATTAAGCCAAGTTTTAGATAATGTTACAATGCAAAACTTTAAATCTGTGAAGATACTTTTTTAATGCTATTGAATAATAATAATTTATAAGCTCTATTCAGCATTGATAGAGTTATAATCCTCAGAGTAGTATTTACAATTAATGTTCATATGCAAATAAAATATATTGTCTGGATCAAAGTCTGGATCAAAGTCTCAAATTCTCTGGGTCATGATCCCCATGCTCCGTAGTCACAAGCTGGCTAGCATTACTCAACAGTTCTCAGTTTATCACTCTCACCTTCTGGTTGAACATCAAACACCTAAGCACAGGCTCCTAAAAAATGTTTTGTTTAAATCCAGTTTGTATTTTCTTGAGTTTTCAGATAATCTAAAAACTTTTTTGACAGTGTTTACTAATGTGTGCATTGTGTCTCCATGGTAACTGCTGAACATTCCACCATAGAGGTACATGTAGAACACCCACAGCGTGATGTCACTGCAAAGTATCATTAGCCTCCCCACAACCTGCCCCTCAGTGAGACCTGTATGAGCGTTGGATGGAGGAGAAGGAGGAGCGTTGTACCTGTGCATGAGCTCACGTCTGCTCCACACACTTCCAAACACCTCCAGACCATGAGAAGCTTTGTGTTTGTGGAAAACATCTCCCGGCTCCATGCTCCACCTCTGCAGAGCGCACGGAGCGGCTCTGACTGTGCACATATGGGAACCATGTGTGAGGACCAAGGCCAAGTCTGTGTACAGGGAACTGTGTTACAGGCCAGTGGAAATATGATTCATCAAGTCTGATTTCAGAGTTTTCATAAAATGTGCTAATCCAAAGCAATAGCGACATCAAATCTGTGATCTGGAATGTGTCACAGTATAGCATTAAAGTTCTTACATTACACAAAATTGACTCTTTAAGCCATGTTAGAACGCTGTTACCTCATCAGAAACATACCTGGAATTGGGTTTTGTTACACTCACACAGTTTTGAGTAATCCTGCATTATTAGTCTGTCTATATCTCCAAGCTCAAAATGCTCTGTTCCAACTTGTGATGTCATGTAGTGGTAGTTTTCAAGTTAACAGCTACATTTTACCTTTTGTTCAGTAGAGATTGGAAATTTCGGGGCTGAAATTATCCAAATGATTCTAGTGAAGATGGAGTTTAAAAACACATTGGATCACTTCCTGTATTACCCCATGACATCACAAGGTAATATCTATAGAACTCAGCCTATATATACAGGGTGTGTGTGTTAAACATGTGTGAATGAAACAAAACACAACTCCAGGTATGTTTTTGATGAGGAAACATTATAACATAGATCAGAAAATAGTGTAATATGGACCCGTTAAACTGCGTGGAGACAAGCAGGCAAAGTTACAGGTCAGATCTGCGGAGAGGTGACTCACTCGCATGTTTTTCAAAGTATATTTTTAACAACAAATATGCCTGTAATTGAATGAATGAGGAATCAGTTTAATGTCATATTGTGGAATATTCCAGGCAAGCCAAAATCATATTCTTGGAGACAAGCAGGTGACGGACCCCCATTTTGTTGAATTTTCAATATTTTTACTTTTTTTTCACTAAGAAAATCAATACTAAAGAGAGGGTGTTATGCTAAATCGATTGTTTTGAACTTTCTACCATGTTATAATGTTGTTCCCTCATCAAAAACATGCCTGAAGAGTTTTTAGATGCATGTTTGAGTATTTTAGTAATCTCTCCCGGGCCCTATTCGAACCCTCCTCACGGTTATCTGTAAGATTCTGTCCAATGCTCCGCCCACTAGCCCATGCTCCCACACGATATAAAATTGTACACAGCAACCTGATAAAACTAATGCGATGTGCAGTAGTTCCATTAGCGGGATGCACGCTGATTGTAATGTGATAGTGTTCTGAAGGGGGGGTGACTTAGCATGGGGAGTGAGGATAAAAACGAATCTGAAACTTATGTTGATACATTGTTTTTGGCGAATATAGCATTTTCAAAACAATAAAAGGTAACATGGTGATCTATATGTGTTATGTGGGTCTCTGATCTGTCCATCACTGTCCATCAAAGCTCTCCTCTCTCACCTCACTGTGGCCAGATACTTGACCTGCTCCACTTCAGACCTCCTTGTGGGTTCTCCAGCTCCCACAGGGGTTGTGCAGCAGAAGCACGCTACCGGTTATTTTATACAACATGATTCTAATATCCAGATCTGCTACAACAAGGAGATGCCAGAATACACTTAATTAAAAAGTAATTGACTGACAGGTGGAAAAGCCAATCAGGGAAACACATGGTTCATCTGTATCAAAAAAATCTGGCTGCTTACGAGGAAATAAAACATCACAGGAGACTGAAAAACATGGCGGATTTCCGCAGAATCGATGAGGGAAGCACTGAACTCTGTTAATTTGAGGTGAGAGAAATGTGATTTTGTTTGTAAATTAAAAGGTGACCAATGGTAAATGGTCACATTTTTATATAATGCTTTTCCACCTTCAAGGCACTCAAAGCGCTCAAGGAAGCACTCACCCATTCACACACACATTCATATGCCAGTGTACACAGGCACTGGGGACGAGGTGGGTTATGTGTCTTGCCCAAGGACACAACAGCAGCATTTATCTGTGGGAGCTGGAATCGCAAGGCCAACCTGTGGGTCAGTGGACAAACACTTTACCAACTGAGGTACTGTCGCCCCCATGAGCTCCTTCACACGCGTCACTGAAATAAACAAATCTGATTGGACTTGACAGGTAAACAAGGAGAGACAGACAAATAATTAATAGTCTTTGACGGTTTGACCTTGGCAGGTAGAGATGTATGATAACAAAAACATTTACCCAAGGTTCTAGCTTCTGGTGGTGATGAAGAGGAGGATATGGAGAGGCCGATTATTCTGCTGCTGTGGTGGAAAGTGAATCGGGTGACAGAGCAGGCATCCTAAAAACAAACAAAAAAAGTTCTGGCCATTTCATATTGTCAAGACACTTCACCCAGCTTGTCTGAGTGGCTCCCAGGACAGCAGTGGCTCTTGAAAAAGCTATGATCATTTAATAACAGTTTTATTCACAACCCCAGTGTGAACTAAGTGAAAAACGCACTTGTTTATGAAGCAAGTAGTATTCAAGATTAGGCCTACTATTCAAGTGAGAGTGCTGTTACTTTTAAAATATTACTGCATTTCAAGTGTGATAAAACTAGGCTACTGCTTGGGAGTGAAACGATCCCCCTCCCCTCTCCCCCAGCCCTCCTCACTGTTAGCTTTGGCTGCTGTCGGACATATGTCACTAGCTAATTATCCTGCCCCGGTGGAAGCATAAAACACTGCAGGTTTATTTATTAGCATTAGCGCTATGCTGTAGCCGTAAACCCAGTGTGTGTGCTAGACTGGCCCCGCTGCTGCTTTCATTCATAAAGTGTCATGGCTCCACGCTCCGCCCGGCGCATCCGTCTCACATTTGTGTTAGCGTACAGTGGTTAGAGCACAGAGGAAGGCTTGTGCGGCGTTGGCTAGCTGTAGCGCGGGTAGGATTTGGCACGCCGTTTGAGAGCGGTGTTGTTTAGTTCGGCGCTAAAGCTAATGAACGGTGTTAGCATGCAGAGTTAGCGCCTCGGTGACTAATGTTCAGATCAAACTCTAGTTGGCAGTATTTATGACTTGCGCAAGGTTGCCAGGCCTCAGCGACCCAACCAGCACAAGAGCGTCTGAAAAACCGCGTACTTTCCACTGCATGTATGTCTGAAAGTAAAGCTCCTCACAAAAAGAAGTTCCACAGAGCGTTGAAGGCTTGGGATATGAAGATTTGTCACCGAAATTCCGAACCCCCATTAGGATTATTCTAAAATCAATAAGTTTTACATGGAAATTAGCTGAGGCCAAACCCGCAGACAATATTTTTCACCCGAGGCAGCTCTTAAAAAGCCACGTACCTGGCAACACTGACACGGTGATGGTAGATGAAAATAAAAACTATAAAAAAGCTTTGTAAACAGCGTGAAATTGTGAAGATATATACGTGTTTATAGTGCTCTTGGTGGCTACGTACATGCAGAACTAGGTAGTACAGTTACATTTACTTGAGTAACTTTTTTAAAGAAATCCCTTCAGAGTACTATCACAACACGATCAGTGTGCATTTTGCAAGTGAAACTACTGCACATCGCATCAGGTTTGTCAAGTTCTTATGTATTGTTTTCGATCATGCTTTTGAATTTTTATTTAAATAAGGCCCAGGGGAGATCACCAGGTTACTCAAACATATTTTCATTGAAGTAACAGTACTCTTATGTGAGCAAAAGTTTTGGGTCCTCTTCTCACTGTGAGTAAGTCTATAAGTGACAAAAGCTTTATTTTGACAATATGAAATGATTTGAACATTTGTGTTTCTTGCCGCGCTCCTTCATATATTATGTTTCATTTTTGTGTGTATTCTTTGAAAATAACAGATTTTGTGCATTATTTAATGTTTTGTCCTTCCAAAAGGACATTAACTTCAAATTACAAATCAGATGTTACGTCCTGACAGTTACTCTCTATTTGAGTAGTAGTTTCCCCAAATATTTTTTTTTACTTTTACCTGAGTAATTCCTTGAACCACTACTTTATACCTGTACTTGACTAAAATTATTTTGAAGTAACATTGCCCTTACTTGAGTACAATTTTTGTCTACTCTGTCCACGTCTACATGCAGCTGTGGACATGTTTTATCGACTTGGGTCCCTTTGCAATTTTGGCCCATACTGGAACTGCTAAAAGGGGGAGGTATGGGCCTAGATTTGTATCGCACTTTTGGAGAAGATTCCTCACAAACATGACTGATAGAAAATCAAGCAGTGAGTAATCCAGAATTTAATACCATACTGCGGAACATTCCAGGTGGTTCAATACAATCTCCAAGGACACAAGCAGGTGGTGGGTCCTCTGACAGAAAAGTCACATAGTCTAACTTTAACATGCTTCTAATTGCTGATTTTGAAATGATTTATTTGTTACTGACACAGACACATTATCCAAACATTCAAATGTGGAAATCTGGGACAAACTGTGGCACCAAAAATACATTTTCCAGGCATGTCCATTTTTTAAGTGATAAATCATCAAATTCTGTGGAAATGTGTCTAGTGTAGTATTTGGAAAAGACATTAGCCCAAACCAGAATCACACCGACAACCCTCTGCTTTATTTGTACAGCTCCAGCCTGGAACCGGTTTATTCCTAAGTGAGGAGACAAAAACCAGACGCTCACGATGCATTTGTGGATTTACACTATTGCACTGCGTATGTAAAGGAGAGGGGAAGAGGAGGAGAGGAGCAGAGGATCCAGAGGAGAGGGTCAGATGGAGCAGAGGATCCAGAGGAGAAGGTCTGAAGAGCAGAGGTTGCAGAGGAGAGGGTCAGATGGAGCAGAGGATGCAGAGGAGAGGATCAGATGGAGAAGAGGAGAGAGTCAGATGGAGCAGAGGATGCAGAGGAAAGGGTTAGATGGAGCAGAGGAGAGGGTCAGATAAAGCAGAAAATGCAGAGGAAAGGGTCAGATGCAGCAGAGGATCCAGAGGAGAGGGACAGAGGAGCAGAGGATACAGCAGAGCAGAGGGACCAGATGAAGCAGAGGATGCAGAGGAGAAGGTCGGAACTTCATCCTCTGCATGAGCAATAGTAACTCAGTTGGTAGAGTGTTTGTCCACTGGTCCGAATCCCGCTCTCGACATAAACACCATTGGTTGAGCAGTCAGATCCACTGACCCACAGGTTGGTGCTGTGATTCCAGCTCCCACAGATGAATTCTGTCTTCGTGTCCTTGGGCAAGACACTTAACCCACCTCACCCCTAGTGTCTGTGTACGCTGGTGTATGAATGTGTGTGTGAATGGTGGTGAGTGGTTCCTTTATGTAAAGCGCTTTGAGTGCCTTGAAGGTGGAACAGCACTATATAAAAATGTGATTTACCCTTTGACCCATCCTTCAATGCCACTGGGACAACCTGTCAGGAGCAGCGGGTGCTGCAGTGCCGCGCCCAGGGAACCATTGAGCTAGTCTTGGTCAAGCTGGAGAATTTGACCTATTGTGCATGTTTTGGGTTGATGGGGGGAACCGGAGTGAATCGATTACAACCCACCCAGACACAGGGAGAACATGCAAACTCCACACAGAAAGGCTTGGGTGATCAGGGAGTCGACCTTGGAACCTTTTCACTCTGAAGTTAGAATCCAGGTCACAAATTAATTAAAGATTTGAAGCTTGTAAGTCATCTGGTAGTCATAAACTTGTAGGCAGTAGGCAGCATGTTCAGGTGTCTGCTGCTGCTGGGCTCTGGCTTCAGTTCACAGGAACGTGGCTCTGCAGAATCACCAGAACATATGAGAACTCCTATTGGCAGCAGTGTAGAGCCACATATACCCCAGCTCATAGTGTGGCTCCTGTAGCCTGGCATGGCAATATGTGGAACTTTCAGAGGGTGTGCTTTCTGTGGTTTATGACATTTATGGTTTGACAATGAAATCGTATAAATCATTTCCATTCCAAATATTAATCTTGATATGAGAAAGAGCACCTGTGGTGAATGAAATACTCGATTTTGTTACTGAAGTAAAAG
>KN486402.1:1913-14311 GCA_000787095.1 Periophthalmodon schlosseri | reverse complement strand
ATGCCTGAAATACAAAAATGCAATGTGATTAAAAACTTTTCTAACCACTGAGTACAACAGAGCAAATCTAACTCATATATTTTATCAACTGCCTTTGTAATTAAATTTTAAAACTGTAAAGAGACTTTATGGACACTCTGCACATTGTTTATATTTTAGCAAGATAAAGACACCAAAGTCTAATTCTTCATACGGAGTTTCGACGGAGTAAAGGAGTTTTCAAAGCATTTTAACAAACACATTGATGTTGCGTAGTTCTTGGCATTACTTGGTTTCAGATCAAAACAAAAATCACTTGTATCAGCCTCAGTTCTGCCACCAAACTGAGAAGAACCTAATTTTGAAAAGGTGACGAGACTTTTTCAACAAGCCCACTCGATATCCTATTTATATATTGTGCCACTCACTACTTTCTCGGCTTTGTCCTTTCGGCTCAGGAGTCTGAATGCATTTTATGTAGCGGCCACTTCTGAGATTATTAACGCCGCTTTCCAAGTCTAAAATGGTCCATAAACATTGGCTCAGACTCCTTCGGGTGTCAAAACAAAGTTAATTTCTCTAAAAATTAACAACTCAACATTCAGACCCACAGCCAAACAAATCATAGACTCATTTCGTACTGTTATTGTGTCCTTGAGCAACACACTTCGCCTCCCAGTCCAGTCTCAATAATGAGGCTGATTGCACCTACGGATGTCAGGATTTCAAATTTTACTGTTATTATTATGGGTCACATTTTTATATAGCGCTTTTCCAGCTTCAAGACACTCAAAGCGCTTTACTTGAAGGAACCACTCACCCATTCACACACATGAAGTGAGGGGATGAGGTGGGTTAAGTGTCTTGCCCAAGGACACAAAGGCAGCATTCAATTCATCTTTATTCCGGACTCATGGTCCATTTTCAAAACAAACAAGAACAGTGACAATACAGACAGTAAACATCTACGTAAACGCATCCTTGGGAGCTGGAATCGCACCGCCAACCTGTGGGTCAGTGGATCTGATCGCTCAACCGGTGATGTTTAAGTGGAGAGCGGGATTCGAACCTCCAATTAGATTCAGTTGACAGCATTGCCTGGCAAATCCAGACTGGCCTCTAGTCTCTGAAAGTCTCTCTCTTTACAAATAAAATCGAATATATCTCACCTCAGATTAACCCTGTAGCGTCGGACGCTGTCGCCGCCGATAGATTCGCGGTTGCGGACTTTCCGTTACCGTAACTCCGCAACCGATTGTGCCGTCGTGTAAATTCAAACGGCATCTCAAAGCAGAGGCACAGGGCTCTTTAAATGTGTTACTGTCATTACGGTAAAGCGCTTACGTTGTCCCTCGAAGACGACCAATCAGAGTGCAGGTGTCGCCGGGATTCTCCCAGTCAGTGCGGAGGCGTCGCTCTGGGGACGCTCGCATTAGTAGCGGAAGTATCAGTTTATCGACATTTTGGACACGTTTTCAAAGGTACATTCATTTTTATAATTTTTCTTCTACTTAAACTGGTATTACACACTTATTTGGTGCATCAAAGGAAAAATAAGGATGGATGTGTAAAATAGAGGTAGTTGTGTGAAAAAAGGCAAAAGAACATGCATATTACACACTTATTTGATGCATCAAAGGAAAAATAAGGATGGATATGTAAAATAGAGGTAGTTGTGTGAAAAAAAGGCAAAAGAACATGCAGATACCTCCTTTAACAGGATTTTTATGGCTAAAAAAAGAAAGAAAAAAAGTCTAGGCGAGATATAATGGTCTATAATGTGCTCAGTCTTTAAAGGGTTAACAGAGTTTGGCGCTTCGTTCATAGATTCTGCAGAAATCCGCCATGTTTTCCAGCCCCTGTGATAGTTTTTTTCTTTATTATTTCCAATACCAGTTTTCCTGATTGGCTAATCCACCTGTCAATCACACCCATTTGAAAACAGGGGATCCGCCGGTGCCCAGACTCACATCTTTGGAGATATTCGTTCCATATTTGCAATTCCAACCGCGAGTATCATAGCAACCAAAGAGCCAATCCGGAGCTCACTTCCTATTTGAAGTGCGGCGGGCAGCAGGTTTGCTACGTCCATTTATATATAAAGTCCACGTATGACACCGTTCTTGAAACCTTAATTACAATGATTGTCACGAAACTATTTCCCTGGTTTTGTGCAATAAAATTCAAATAAAAAATCTCCAAAAAGGGAGTGAATTTTCAAAGGTCTGGCAGTTCTTAACATTACGCCATAGTCTCATGCGTTTAACAGATTGTGTTTCTTCTCAAAACGACTCACGCCTCTGCTGCTCGTGTGTGGGTCCGTCTCGTAACAAAAGGCTCTCAGTTCTGGGAGCACCCCTGGGTGTCGTCGGGGTGTCATCGGGGGGAGACCTACAGGAGGGTGAGGACCGTGGGAGGTGGATCTGGCCGTAAAGTGCGTTTCTTTTTACTGCTTTGTTGGGATAGTACCTGCGGTAAGTGTTCATCATAGTTTTACATCCGTTGAGCGGCGGTTTGTGGGATAGAAAAGCACAAAAATACAGGAAGTAACGGTGTGATCTAAAAGACAATACCTTCGATCCAAAATGTAGGTAATTTACCAGCAAGGAACACATTTTTCTTACAGTTTGAACATTCATCAAACAAAATAAAAGTGTTTATGGAAGACGATTTGTTTCATCAAAGTTTGAAGGTCCTATATTACGCAAAATTGACTCTTGTGAGTTTTAAGCCACGTTATAATGTTACCTCCTCAAAAACATACCTGGAGTTGTGTTTTGTTTCCTTCGCAACGTTTGAGTTCAAAAACATACCTGGAGTTGTGTTTTGTTTCATTCGCACACGTTTGAGTAACCTTTTATTATTAGTCTGTCTACGTCTCCAAAGCTCAAAATGCTCTGTTCCACCTTGTGATGTCATGTAGTGGTGGTTTTCAAGTTAACAACTACGTTTTACCTTTAGTTCAGTAGAAATTGGCGATTCCAGGGCTGAAATCATCCAAATGATTCTAGTGAAGGTGTGCGGAGTTTAGAAACACAGTGGAGCACTTCCTGTATTACCACATGACATCACAAGGTGGAACAAAGCGTTTTCCCTTTGAGAGAAGAACTCAACCTAAATACGCAGGTTTGTGTGTTAAACATGTGAGAAAAAAAAAAAACACAACTCCAAGTCTGTTTCTGATGAGGAAACAACATTAAAATAGCGTAATATGGGCCCTTTAACAATTCATCAACTGAAATTCATAATAAAAACAACTCAAACATGTTTTTTCAGAGTTAAAAAATTCAAAGTGAGAAATTCAACGGCATTTAAAACTTTGGACTTTGTTAACATTACGGTTACTAGGTTATGGAACAGTTATAGAATTATCTCTGCGTATGTCATAGCTGCTGCCGATGGCCAACCAGGAAGTACCGTATTTTCCGGAGTATAAGTCGCACCAGCCAAAAAATGCATAACAATGAAGAAAAAAACATATATTTCACACATAAATCGCATCTGAGTATAAGTCGCACCCCCGGCCAAGCTACGAAAAAAAGTGTATAGTCTTGGAAAATACGGTAAATGAACTTTTTTAGTAAAAACTTGACTTGAATTGTATATATGAAGCTGTGTGACAGATTTTGACTTGATTCCGCTGTAATCGTTGTGAATTCCTTACCAAAGATCCATGGTTCAAGACATGGTTAGAACAGAGAACTGAATACTTCCTCATCTTTGGTAGCTTTCATATAGGCATAAATTGGTTTCTTAAGTTTTCTGACAGGTTTTAAGATATTTTTCTACAAATTTTCTACCAGGTGATGCCAATTTTTAATAAATTGACCATTTTGAATTTAGTGAATTGATTAAAAAAGGCAAAACAAACAAAAATCGAATCATCTTGCGTTGGTTAAACAAATACAAACTTTTCTCTTCCTCCATCACTCTTTACCTCACATTCTCTTTTTCCCTATCTCTCTATTCTTTCCCTCCTTCCCCCTCCTTCTCTTCCTTTTCCCCTTCTCTCCCTCTTTTTCTCTCCCTCTCTCATAACTGTTCCTACCTGTCACTAACTGCTCTTACATTCTCACAGACCCATTGAGGAGGAGTGTTGTTTTTGCCCTCTCTGGTGACGCCCCGTGACCTTTGACCCTGGCCTGCGCCGTACAGCTGTCTCCACTCCGCTCCGTGTTCAGGTTCAACACGGGACCACCCCAAACACGAGACCAAACGCACCTCCGTCAACACGCCATTTCAGACCTCTCCTCCTGCTTCCTCCTTCTCGTTTATCAAACTGCTGTAACATTATAACTATACAACACTGTGGAACTTTCTGGGGATGATTTCATGGTAATAGAAAGTTAAAACCATACTTCAGAACATTCTACCTGGAGATAAAAGTTTGTTTTATGTCTTACTGTGGAAAATTCAAGCCAAAGTAACACAGTAGTGGAATGTAACGAAGTAAAAGTAGTAAAGTACTACACTTAAATACACATTTTAAACTGGATATTTTTTACTTTTACGTCTTTCTACTCCTCTACATTTTGAACTGGACTGAAAAGTAAAAGTATTTTCTATTATAGTTTGAGACCTGCAGAAAAGGCTGAAAGTTTATTTTTAACAACAACATACAAAGAAAAAAAAAAACGATCGATTCAGTTGTTTCTGCTGCACAAAATACTTTAATACTTTTACTTAAATGGATTTTTTCATGTGATACTTTTACTTTTACTTGAGTACTTTTTTGCTCCGCTATCTGTTGAGTACTTCTTCCGCCACTTATGTAAAATGGCCAAATAAGAGTCAGGTTTGTGGAGATGCAAGCCCGCTCAGAAAAAGGATGCACTTAAAAAAACTTAAAAAAAAAAACTTTAGTTCAACTTTAGTCTATTTTTTTTTTCCAAAAATGCCTCTTAAAACATGGATTCTTACCGTGAGTGGGGTCGCCTCTCCCCAGATCTGACCTGTATCTTGATCTGGTGTTGTCGCCTCCATGCTTGCCTCCGTTGAGATTGACTGCTAAATGATCTATTGTGGAACATTTTAGGCAAAGCAATAATATCTCCATGGCGACAAGACGTGATCAAAACATAGCATCTGCGTGGTTTTAATTGTAACCTCTTAGAAGTTTTGTCGGTTTAGTTTTTAATCCCAATTTGGCCATGACTTTGGTTTTCCATTCTTTCTCTTCATCTAAAACATATGGCAAGTCATATTTTAATTTTGTTTGCTACTTTTACCAGACCTCAGACAAAATTACATGAAGTATTTAGTCGCTAACATCTCGTGGGAGCAATCGAGCTAACAGCTAACCGGTGTAGACAGCTCGTTAGCGTGACACAGACACAATTAGCTACAGATGAATCAATACACACAAATTAGAGTGCTAGCCGTGAATTAGCCATGTAGCTGACAGCGTGTTCAATACAACATGGAGCAGGGAGCTAATTGGTAAATGATGTTAGCAACAATATTTTAAAATCCTGCAGTAACATGAATGGAACTAGATTTGTGTTTTAGTCCTGGATTATTTCAGACCTGGTTTAGACCCAGTTTACTCATGACATTAGCATACGACAAGTTGGACTACTCATTTCACTATTAGCTAACATAAAAACCGTACCTTGTTTTTCTAGTTTTTTACTTTTGGTGACGTTTATAATTTTACTTCCTGTTTGGACACAAGCAGCAGATATGAAATACGGACTGGATTATTAGATTTTTGTCTGAGATGTGAAAATTCTCGCTCTTTTAACAGCTCAAGCTAAGGTAAGCGGCTAACGCTAGCAACTTTACATAGAAAAGGTTTATTTAAAAGTGTTAATCAGGATCAAAAGTGCAATAAACCAGCGCGTCTATCTGCTTCATTCAGTCGTGTTGTGTCCAAGACCTGTCACTGTCCGGTGTTGATTTTACGACTCCTGCAATGCATTGTGGTCTATATTAGCCGCTCTAGTGACCAGCGCTGGACACTAATTTTCAAGGTGCATTGTGGGAAATTTTGAGTGCACTATTTTCTCGCCAACTGGACATTCGGACACCGCTAAAAATGGCGTGACCCCTAAATAATGTCCTAAGTGGGGAATAGTGTGGACAATCGGACACAGCCAGAAAGATAATTCCACAACTGTAACCTAGCAACCGTTCTGTAAACAAGGGCCAAACATTGTCTCAATTACACTAAATGAAAATTCGTCATCTGCACTTTAAGACCTTGTTTTAATGCAGATTTAGAATCGCTCTAGTCCTGGTGGTTCTTGGGAAAACACAAAAATACTTGAGGTATGAGGTAGTATGCTAGATAACATGTTAAGATATGTGTACTTCTTACTTTAATAGTGTAAAATATGAAGCTAAAGGTACACAGTGTGTGCTTGTCTCCATGGAGATGCCATTGCTTTGCCTGGAATGTTCCACAATATGACATTAAACCTATCTATCAGTCCTCAGATCCAGGAAGGGCATCTGGTGTGTCAAATAAACATGCCAAACACTGTAGATCGGATTGTGGATTTATTTCAATAGATTCTTTTTCCAGACAAAGGTTTAGTTTGTAGGACTGCTCACTGGCGTCTTCCTCAGAGTGGTCACGTGATGTTGCGTGACGTGTCTATCGCAGGTGTGTGACAGTAAAAAGGCCCCTCGTCCCGGTTCAAAGTCTCCTGGGCACGTTTCCGTATTTCGATTGGCTCCTTAATCCAGCGACGATGTTGTTGTCCTCTGTCCCAATGATGTTTGCTCCGTCCCAGTCCATTAAGTGGTTTACTCTTTTACAATGGTCCAAAATGGCCGATTTGAGTTACTTCTGTTCTGCTTTGTGTTTTGTTGCTCATGTGCCTTCGCTGTTTCCTTCTCACATTATGTCCTATGTTCCTTTTTCCATGTACTGCCTGTTTCCCTGATGTATGTTTTATTGCAAGATACACAGGTTATTTCATATGTGATTTACAATTTTCTCTTGGGATGGGATTCTTTAGGTCCAGGCTGGATTGTATAATTCCCTCATCCCTGCAACGCAGATTGAGATGGTTGCAGAAACGTCCCCTTTTTGATTCCAGTTGTTCTAATTCCAAAGAGGTTCATTTGGTCTTTTGTTAATTTATTTTAATAGATTGTGGATTATTCATTGCTTTGAATAACTAGAAGTGCTTTTGACAATAGATTTTTAGACAGCTACACATATCTGCGGGAGAGTGGTAGGTCAGCCAGAATGTGTTTCGCATCAGTAACAAAGATCATTTTAATGACAAGACCCCCAGTTTGGTGGAGTCAGTTTGAAACTTTCTACCAAGAAGCAAAAAAAAACCCAAAAATGATACAACTTTGGATGAGCAGTATGTCATGTTCTTGGAGAGTTGGGCTGACTTTTTCCATATAGTACAACTTGTATAAGATACGCCAAAGATAGTATAGGTATGAGGGAGGTCTCACTTGGTTTAAATTTACACTTTTGTCTCAATTTATAAGTATTGTACTGTATGTAACTTTCTGGAGGTGGCACCTGCATGATTCCATGGCAATACAAAGTAAAAACCATACTTGGGAACATTCTCCATGAAGATTGATATGTTTTATGCCATATTGTGGAAGTTTATAGCCAAAGGTGCAACATTTCCATGGAAACAAGCGGAAGGATAAGAGTCAGGTTTGTGGAAATGCAAGCCCACTTACAGCAAGGATAAACGCCACCCAAAAAGGATAAAAAGTTACCTAGTCCAATGAGGTTCATCTGGTCTTCCCATAACTTATTTTAATAGATTATTTTTCAGACGTTACCTAGTCCAATGAGGTTCATCTGGTCTTCCCATAACTTATTTTAATAGATTATTTTTTCAGACCAAGGTTTAGTTTGTTTTCATACCAAACAGACATCATCACTGGATTAAGGAGGCAATCAGAATACAGAAACGTGCCCATGGGACTTTAAACCCGGACGAGGGGGCCTTTTTACTCCCACACACCTGGGATACTGTTCTGAAGAAGTCGGACTGAAGGTGGCGCTGTCGTCCTGCCTCCACCGGTAGGAAGACAGTGCCAAAACCTGTTTAAATCAGCTGACCGGACACGTCACAACGCTAGTGAGCAGGCGAAACTGTCAGGGATGAAAACAAACTAAACCTTGGTCTGGAAAAGGAATCTCTAAAATAAAAAGTTACGTTGTGGGTTTAAGATACAACTTTGGATGAACAATACCGTCTGTAATCAGGATACGATAGCTGGAGATATAGGAAGAGATCTCACTTGGTCTAAATCTAATAAAAGAAATAAGGTCCTAATTTAATTTAAAAAAAAACTCTTGGGTTGAAGTGAGTTAGGCTTATTCCATATACAATCTCTATATACATGGTTTATACAAACAAGAAATGGCTCATTATGTGTGTGTATGAGGTCTCACTCTGTCTAAACATAATCACAATTCTTCTTCAAAGATATTGATACTTCGCAGCTGATGTCACCAAATTTTCCCTGGGGGTGTGATGCTAACTGTGGGCACTGCTCTGTCTGAAGCTTTGTTGCTCAAGTTAGACTTTAATCTAAGCTTTGTTTTAACACAATCTGACCATAAAGACATGACGTAGTTGGAACTACAACAGGTAAGATGAGTTTTACTATTAAACGAGCCTCTCTCAAATAGCATTACGGTCACAAGCTAGCTAGCGTTAGCCAACAGTTTTTCAGTTAGTAACTCCTACTTAATGTTGTGAAAATCAAACATCTAAACTGGACCATAAACACTAATATTGATCACAGGCTCTTGAAAATGTGTTGTTTAAATCCATTTCGTACCTTACAACTTTTTTGTTAGTGTTTGCTAATGTGCGCTTTTTGTCACCACGGTAACTGCTGAACATTCCGCCATACACACACGTGCGTAACACCCCCGACGTGATATCGCTGCAAGGTATCAACTGAGAGCATTGTGAGGAGTCATCCGGGGTTATGAATTAAAAAGTGAATATCGTCGTTGTATTGTGTTCTTTGTGTGTTTGGTTCAGGCCTGTTTCAGATTTATGCACGATTATATTGAGCAATAAAATACAACGTAAATCTCTCAGCTGTCTGAGATGTCTGCACGAGAACTGTGAGGGATCATGGAAATTCACTTAAGGACCAGAGCTGGACCCAAAATCATGTTTTTATATTTATCTGTCCTAAGAGAGAGTTTGGGAGGGAACAGTTGGGGAACGCTTAATATTAACCACATTCAAACACACATTCTATTCGGATTAGTTATGACTTACAACAAAGTATTTACTCACATATTAAAGCCCCGCATGGAACTTTTTAGCCAAATATGGACTAAAACTGAAAGCATGAGTGGGCTTATTTCACCGCAGATTCCTGCTTGTTTCCATGGTGATGTTGTTCCTTTGGCTATAATATTCCACAGTATGGCATTAAACTTATCTGTTTCCATGGAGAATGTTCGGAAGTATGGTTTTAACTTTAACTTAACTCTAATATTACATGATGTTACACCAGCGTCCATCTGCTTAAGACCCTGTACTTTTGATTCAGTTCAAGTTTATTTATGTAGCACATTTTAAACAACTTCAGCTGACCAAAGTGCTTCACATAAAAATCAACAAAAAACAAATATACAGATAATACGATACATAGGAAAAGAACAATAAAACACCAAGATATCCCGTTTAGCTAGTGTTAAATGCATGGACTGTGTAAAGAAGTGGACTAAGCGAGTGTGACGTCACCCATAGCGTTCGGCTCCGGTCAAATGAAGCTCACTGTAACTAGCAGTTATAGGGGCGGATTTGGTGCTGAATTCCATATTTGGAATTCCGACTGCGAGTATCATAGCAACCAAAGAGCCAATCTGGAGGAAGGCTGTTGAAGGTAACGCCCCTTCCCGCCCGCACCGCTGGTTTAGAAGGGAGCAGGTGCTTAACAACGCTGTCAATCAAACCTGTCGCTAACGCTAGCGGGAGCGACCTCGGGGAAAGAAGGCGCCTGATTTGTCTGTTCTTAGTGTTCATATCTTAATTTACGGAAACAAGAGTGAAATAAAAACACCAGGATCACGTAGAGCGGGTTAATACGAACATATTAAGACTAAAATGACGAATCTGACAGCAGCAGTTACAGAGAGAGGGGCGACAGTTTTCCAGTGTAAAGTGAACTGGAGCCAATGGACCTGGAAGCGCGCCCATGATCACTTCCTATTTGGAACGGCTAGCGGCTAGCATGCTAGCTATGTCCATTTATAAATACAGTCTATGATTAAATACCAGGGAGAAAATGATGCCTGTTGGAAGTTGAAAAAACTTTAACTTTTGCATTCAAAAGTTACAGTTTTGACAAGCGAACTCGCTTAAAAACTGTTCTAATTGGGGCCAGTTCTGCTGTTGAGTTTTAGGGATAATTAAAGTTTTGTCACGGAACCTGTTTTTATCCATGGTTTGACAGCTCTGTTTGATTAATAGTGTTGAATCAATCTAAAGTTCTTTAAAGTCAGTTCTTGATAATGGCTGAGGAGGAGCACTGCAGCAGACGCCTCCCGTTTAACGTCTTTAGATGTGTGATTTGTTTTGTCAAGGATGGAGAGAAAAGAAAGAGGAGAGAGAGAATGAGAATGAAAAAGAGGTTTGTGTCAGAGAGAGACAGAGGGAAGAGAGAAAAGTGTATAGGGGTAAAAAGAGAGGAGAGAGAGAGGGTAAGAAGAGAGAGAAGGGTTGGAAAAGAGGGAGAGGAGGAGAGTGAGGAGGAAATAAGAAAAGAGAGAGAGAGAGAGGACAGAGAAAGTGTAAGGAGAGAGAGAGAGGAAGAGATAGTGAGTGAGAGAGAGAGATGAAGATTGATAGAGAGAGAGAGAGAGAGGGAGGGGGGAGAAGGTAAAATGAGAGGAGGGCCTAAGAAGAAAGGGTATAGATAGGTAAAGAGAGATAGAGGGGACTAAGAAGAGAGAGGAGAAGGTTAGAAGAAAGTGAGATAGAGAGGGAAATGATAATGAAGAGGGAGATGAGACAGAGGGAAGAGAGAACGGTGTATATGGGGAAAAAGAGAGGAGAGAGAGGGGGTAAGAAGAGAGAGAGACAGAGAGAGAGAAGAGGGAGTGTAAGAAAAGAGAGAAAGAGAGAGAAGGGGTAGAAGAGAGGGAGAGGAGAGCGGTTGGGAGGTAAAAACAGACAGAGACAGAAAGAGAGGGGAGAGAGAGTGTAAGAAAAAAGATAAAGAGAGAGCAAGGATAGAAGAGAGGGAGAGGAGTGCGAGGGGGAGGTAAGAACAGAGAGAGAGAGAGAGAGTGTGTAAGAAAAGAGAGAGAATCCCTATCTCCTTCTTCTCTCTTTCTTGTAGGTAAGAAGAGAGAGAGAGAGGAAGAGATAGGTATTAGGCTTAAGTAGTGAGAGAGAGAAGGGGAAAGTTAGAAGAAAGGGAGATAGAAAGAGAGGGGAGAAAGAGATAGAGAGAGAACGAGGGAGAGATAGAATAAGGCAGAGGCCAGGCTGATCATTTAGTCCAGAGAGATCCATCATGGCCGCCCTCGATTCCCACAGAAAAATACTTAATCTGTGCGAGGAGCCAATACACTGATAGAAACTAATGAAACAAACTGCACATTTTTACACAAATCTCATAAAGTCTCTGCTAAAATACAAAATGAACATTCTCTAGTGGAATATAGCTGCATATATTTCCAATACTGTCATTTATACAACTTTTTTTTCTATTGTTGGGCTGTAAAGAAGTGGACTAAGTGAGTGTTACATCATCCATAGCTCGTCGAGGCTAGAGCAGTTATAGGGGCGAATTTGGAGCCAAGTTCCATATTTGGAATTCCGAGCACGAGTATCATACCAACCAAAGAGCCAATCTGGACCGAGGCTGTTGAAGGTACCGCCCCTTCCCGCCCCCACCGCTGGTCTAAGTAGGGAGTGGGAGCTTAGCAACACTGTCAATCAAATCTGTTGAAGAAGGTGCCCGATTTGTCTGTTATTAATGTTCATATCTTGAATTTCGGACATGATAGTGAAATTAAAATACCAGGATCATGTAGAGCGGGTTAATATGAAAATTTTAAGACCAAAATGACGAGCCGGAAGTGCGCCCATGATCACTTCCTATTTGGAACGTGGCGGCTACAAGGTTAGCTATGTTCCTTATACACTGCCCGGCCAAAAAAAAAGTCGCCGCCAAAAAAAGTCACACTCTCTAATATTTCGTTGGACGCCTTTAGCTTTGGTTACGACGCACATTCGCTGTGGCGTTGTTTCCATAAGCTTCTGCAATGTCACAATATTTATTTCCATCCAGTGTTGCGTTAATTTTTCACCAAGATCTCGCGTTGATGACGGTAGAGTCTGACGCTGCGCAAAGCCTTCTCCAGCACATCCCGAAGATTCTCAACGGGGTTAAGGTCTGGACTCTGTGGTGGCCGATCCATGTGTGAAAATGACGTCTCACGCTCCTGAACC
>KN486401.1:21955-37660 GCA_000787095.1 Periophthalmodon schlosseri | reverse complement strand
TAAATAAATAAATAAATAAATAATAACTATTTTTGCAGAATCTGCGGGAAACACTGAAAACCTAACCTGAAAACCTAATCTACATGTTGCCATAGAGACGGAGGCCCTCCCAGCGCTGGTCCACTTGGTGCACATTCCTGTAGGTCTGACTGAAGCCACACCTGAACCTTATCTCTCTCCCTCTTTTCTGTCTTATGTAATGTGTGTTATCTAAGTGGCTCCTTCACTCTCACCTGTCCCACTAATACTCAAACAGACAACACTGATACAGAACAGTACACGTGCCCCCAAAGAACGAAAATAAGAGCTAGGAAGAGTTGAAAACACATCATGTAGTTTCCCCTTCAGAGACTATGGAAGCACAGGCTCAATGGGTAAAATTATTATTATTAATAACATATTACCTCCAATGATAAAAAAAAAAACAAACAAAACAAAACAAGCAAAAGATTAAAGGTCAAATACAGTTACCCAAGAAGAAAAATGTATCACTTGTTATGTTAAGGCAGTTAGCAAATCACAAAAGATACCATTATAAGTTTATAATTTCCTCCACAAACAACAAATTATTCTGTCTTATTCTTGATTAAAGTTGCTAATCCTCTAATTCAGATCTGTACAAACATGTTCTGAAATGTGATTCTTAGTTTTTAGTACATTACCAGTAGTTTATATTTCAGTCTTTTTGTCAATAGTTCTGGAGGCGTTTAAAATGTGAACTTTGAACAGAATCCTATTATTAAAACATAAATCACAATGCTTGTCAGAAAAACTAGCAATTATATCTTTTTCCCAAATCATTCTGCGCTAATTTGTTGAACCAATTTGTGTTCATTATAGTCCTCTTTATTGAAAAATAAATAAATAAAAATACTGCTAGCCACAAAAAATTCAAAAGTTGTGAGGTATACTTACAACCTAAAAATACAACAAGACCGTATAAAGTGACTGGACAAATCTCAAGCTAGCAATGGCTTTCTGCTATTCATACATGACAGATATGAGTAAAGAAAAAGCATTTATTGCATTATGTGCTTTACTCCCTAACCCTGAAATGTACTGAGTGCTGTAATAAGGAAAAGTATCATTTTCTTTTGGAGAAAAAATAACCACTTGGCCACTTTTGAAGTCAAGGTGAACACAGGGTTTTTGCCTATCTGAGCTTGTATTCGATGATGGATGACTGTGGGAAGAGTTCTACAGTTACACTAATGGTAACCAGGAATGCTATAATGAAGTGGATTTAGGCACAAAGTACAGTTCAGATTGCGGAGGGTGTGTCTACAGTGGGGCGGAGGCCGGGGGCGGTCACATGCCTGACATTTTACAAAGAAAGAGAAAGTTACAGCTCTTATGCAGTAAAATTGTGTCTAGTTCAAATTAAGAAAACAAACAATATATATTATATGATTGTTCAGAGTGCATGTTTCATAAATGCTTAAATTTCCCCATGTGTGCAACAGTACCTGGTTTAGTCCTGGTTCAGTCCTGACAGAAACCTGCTTTAGTGCTGCCTTAGACCTGGTTCAGTCCCGGTTCAGTCCCCAGTCCTGGTTTAGTCACGGTCTAGCCAAAGTTTAGTCACGGTTTAGTCACGGTTCAGTCCCCGTTTAGTCCAGGTTCAGTCTAGTCCCGGTTTAGTCCTGGTTTAGGAGTGATATAGGTCAGGTGTAACACTAGAGGCCTCTTCTTCGGCACAGGGTCGTGTTTCTCTCAGTTCTTTGTTCCACAGTGAAAAGCGCTTTTTGTTCCAAGCCAAAAAGGTGACATCATGAAACATTTTTTACAACCACTGATGTGACACTGAGTTCCACTTTTCAAAGACCGTTCATACCACAAGCCACACACCTCAAATATCCCACACATGACAAACACCCTGTTATGACTGTACTGCGTGTCGCTCTCAGGAATGTCACAACGTTAAACAGTCGTCGCTGCACATCTTGTGAGACGTAAACTGATGTTTAAAACTAAATGGAAAAACAAATGGACAGGATATCAATGTCAAGATTGACATTTGTAAGATCAGAGTATTTTTTTCCACATAAAATAAATAATAATAATAAAAAAAAACAAAAACAAATCAACACATTTTTTTTATTTTTATTTTAACATAATGATCATTGAGTACAACTACTTATGTTATATCATTGTTGTAATTTTTACCAAAAGTGAAAAGATAATTTTTGAATAGATTTGATTTGATATTGTCAAATATCGGTTAATGGCCACAACAGCAATTTAAATATCGGCATCAGATGAAGAAATTTAAATGGGACCATCCCTACACATTTTGACATATCCTCAGGCATATCCAGAGAGCCTGCAGCCTGTATGAAGTCTGACTTTGAGTGTCCTTACAATATTCATATAAAGACACATATCTATTTTGCATGAACCAAAATAAAGTTTCAGAAAGTGCAAGTTTATAACCATGCACAGTGGATTACTCCCTTCCACTACTACAAGAATGTCGCTCCAGCAGTAGCAGCAGTAGACTTTCCCCTGTGGTCAGAGTACACAGAATTGGCTGGATTTCAGTTGTCTTTCCTTGGCCTTGTTCCCAGGACTATCCCTCACACGGTGGTCCAGGATCCAGACCAGTGTTTTCAAATAGCTCTATTACAAAGACACAGTTGTCAAGAATTTAGCGTCTGGGGATGGGTCAAATAAGGCTTCGAGGAGACACAAGGGGTGACTAAGGACTACTGAACAGATTTACTGAGGCGGTACAGATAAATTTGTTAACTATTTAAACTTTTCTATCCCTGTATCGTGGTCTGCTGTGATCACTGGGCTATCAAGATTAAATGTCAGATTTGTAAACAGAAAACGTAACACTTTCCCTTGTGTCAGTAAATAGTTTTTGTCAGAAGACTAGTCTGTTTACTATTGTACATTACTATGGACCAATTAAACATGTAGTGCAAGTAATTAAGGCTTGAGTGAGTCTAAAATTCAACTTGGTTATTAGCAAGGAATGACGCAGTGAAAGTAATTTGGCTCTGTAAGACTGTAGTCAACGAAAGAAAGTTTCAGTCAACATAACATATACCCTGTGCATCGATTCATTGACTAAAGTGGAGGGGCCACAAACATCTATGATCTGACCATGCACCTGATCCAAACTGCACTTACAAGACAAAAATACATGCCAAGAAGTAGAAAACTGAAAGCTAGCCTGGCAAATCCAGAATGATATATCTCTGTATTTTTTATAAAGAGGGATTTCATTCTGGTCACCACACCCTCTGTCACTTCTCAAGCCAGCCCAGAACCAAACATGTTTGTGCAATCAGATTCATTTATTTCAGGGATGTATTACATAATTACATTTCAGATTAACAGAGTTTAGTCCTTTGCTCATTGATTCTGCAGAAATCTGCTATGTTTTTCAGTCCCTTGTGATAGCTTTTTCCTTTAATTTTTCCTCATATTTGTTTTGCTATAGATGGATTGTGCATGTCCCTGATGAGATTCATCACCTTTGTGAAGTATTGAAGAATGTATTTTGGATCCCAGGCAATGTCATATCAGTCAGTCTCTAAAAATAATTTAAACATGAATGAAACCAATTTAGATTTTGATTAAGAAATATTACAATATGGTGAAAAGCTCAAAAAGTCAAGTTGGCAAATATAGGACACAACATAAATTCACTGCAGCCTTGCGCCCTTCAGTGACACCCTCTCATTTTCTCCAATGTCGATAATTACTGTACAGTGCACAAAAACACAGCTGGAGTTAATATTCAAATTAGGTAAACGCAAGTTCAAACGGGGTCGTGAAGGGGGCGGGCTCTGTCTCCAAAAATGATAAGAGACAGCCTTCCTAATCACTGTGGAATGCATCACTCTTAAACACTCCATGTCAACAGTATGTAACGCCATGCTGCAAACCTTTGGTGGTTACTTCCGAGTTGATGAGAAATAAAAAAATACTACATTATTAGCTGCAGACAGTGTCAGGCAATTTTATTTCATCACAAAGCTGCTGCTTTTACAATATACTCTTTGGGGAGGAAACACAATTTAATAATTTACAAAAAATATCGGGACCCCAGCTTTGACCCACATTTTAACAGTTCACTCATCATACGCTTACTCTAAGTATCTTGATTCTTGCATGTTTGTATCATCCTGTAGAAATTTTCTGGGTTCACCTACCCCCTATTCCTGCCTACTTGTCTGTACTTACTTCTGAATATTAAAAATTGTAAAATCATGTAACATCATCCTATCCAGCCTTATACCTTACACCTCATCCCTTCAGGTAGATATAAGACAGTGTCCACCAGTGATCTGACCAGAACTGAAGAAGCAGCATGGATGAGCAGCAAAACGTCTTCACTCCTACAACTTTTTGTCCAGTTGACAGATTTTATATATTTTTTTTCCTTATCCAGAGGTTAAAACACTTGGTCCCACTATTACGTACTATCCAAAAGGTGCTACTCCGTGTTTTTAAGTTCATACACACGTGGTGTATGAACACAAAAAAAAAAACACAATGCATGTGTACTCCACACATCTAAGCTAAGATATTGTTTTAGCCTCACCTCACTCCTCAGGGTAAAGTGTATTTATCACCTCAAAGGCAGAAACAGAATAATGATTAAATTTGTTATTAAATAAGCCAAAATCACAAAAGCAGTTGCCTCCCATTATTGTTGATTTAACCAACGACTAAGTCAAAAAGTGAAAGTTGAAAACACATGAAGATCATCACATCACATACTTTGAATGAGCAAGTGTCTCTACGCCGTCCAGCTAACACTGCTCTTTTGTTCTCGTATCCAAGTAACTTGTTCCGACTTTTGCACAATTAATCCCTGATTGAATGAGACAAAACAAACGGAGCATATTGCCAGCACAGGTTGTACTTGAAAAACAGCTGCATGTGTGGCTGTTAAACACTGTGGAGGGCCACACCTCTCACTGTACCACGCTCCATAAATCAGTCGCCGTGTTTCAGCTGAATATTTGTCTGACATAGTCTTTAGCACCAGGCTGAGACTCGGGCCTGAGAAAGAGCAAAGGCAGGACGGAGGGTGCATGTTACTTCAACATAAATTAAACCCAAAAATTAAATGTAAATCAGATGAGCTATTATTGCTTTTCCTGGAATGATCCATAGTGTGACATTACACTGATATTTCTCCGTGGAGACAAGCAGGTGACAACACCAGGCCAAGTTACAGGTCGGGTCTGTGGAGAGGTGAGTCTGCACAGTAAGAATACATGCTTCTCAAGGTGTTTTTGTAAAAATAGAATATGTATGCAAAATAGATGTGTTTAATGCCATAGTGTGTGACTATTCTAAGAAAACAACTGAAATTGAGACAAGCAGGTAACGGACCCACCAACAGCATAAAAAAAGCATACATAGCATAAATATATCATATCACCTTGTCATTTCTATTAAACGTCCTCCCCATATTGGGCGTTGCATTCATTCACTATGTTACAAAACCACAGACTGTGAATCTATCTCTCATTAGTTGAAAGATCAGTCAAAATCAAATGGACATTAAAATTTGAAGGGTCGAAATGAACAAATTACCCTTTAATCTGTCTTCATCTAGCCTTTCTATAACCTGTCTCTGAGGCAGTGACAGGATCCATTAGCACAAGCTACATTTAAGAGTGTGGGGGCACTGTCGCTTTGTTGTATCCTAAGGGTTTATTTACCTGTCATCCATAATCCTACATGACATCTTGAGTACAGCTATTTCAGCACTACAAAAAACTACTACAAACAGAAAGAAAGTATTACATAATATACTAGCTTTGAGACGGAGGAATGGCTTTCTTCCTTTCTTGCAGGGATTCCACAAATAACCAGTAGCAGTGTGATTTGGTTTGTACCTCTGGGCGGCCAACACAACTCTTTTTTTCTATTTCATCAAAAAATAAGTTTACTGAGAATTGCTCGGAGGAACGGAAGGACAGAGAAAACTCCACATCTCGTGATGATAAGCTACAGCTAATGTGCACTGCACCATCAGCCCCATTATTCCAATTCAACGAGGGTGAAGTGTCTTGCCTAAGGACACAGCAGATGTCCCTCACCAAAGACTGTTGTTGCAGGAGCCGTTACACTGAGTCAATGAGCCAGATGTAAGTTTAATCTTGTTGTAACTGCTCCAATGGCGCCTACTCTGAGGAGCCTACATGAAGGGTGAGGTGAGAGGATCAAATTTAATTACTGCTCAAAACAGACGTGACACACAAATCAGTTACTCTTCAGAGAAACTATAATTGTTTTAAGTAGGTAAACATTCATAAGGGAACACCCACAACGTACTAATCTTTCATAGTTTTCCCTTTAGTCATTGAAATAGTCATCTTTAGTCATTCAAATAATAATGTCAGCCTAAATACAGGCATTATACATGCATTATATATTCTGACTCAGAACAGAAAACAAAACTTAAAGGTAACTTTTCTGGTGGAGGGTCCGCCACCTGCTTGTCTTCACGTAGTTGCAAACTGTTGCATAGTATGTCATTAGACATATCTGTCTCTCCATAGATCTGACCTGTAACTTAGCCTGCTGGCATTACCTGCTTGTCTCCATAAATATATTTTATACCATATTGTGGAACAATTTAGGCAAAGCAATAAGATTTTACTGGTGGAAAGCAGGTGGCACTGAGAGTCTCACAGATCAAGCTTGAACAACCTTATTTTTTTCTGCCTGATGCTGCAGGTTCAGGTGCAGCAAAGCCTTCTGGGAAACACAGTCACGCCTACATTCAGTCTTAAAGTTTGTATAGAATGTGACAGCTATAAACCTAATGCTTGGAGGAAAGCCTCTGGTCAAAACGCACACATTTTTTCAAGTCCCTACCAACAACTTATGTTTAGACAGTTGACACACCCATGTACATAATTCTTTTTGTTTTATTTTGACAGCTACAGGGCTTTTGTAACATTTAGAGATACAATTTAGTAAAAGGGAGCATTCTCTACAGTAGCAAGCAACATTAACTTGTCCCAATAGTCTTTTCATTCTTCACATTTGTCATAACATTGTCTTCAAAGTTATGTTTGTCTTGTTTCCTAATTTGAATAACAAAGACACTCATATACTGAATGTAGACATATTTTTATAAATCTTTTGTCAATTTGATACAAAAATATAGTTAGGAATTTACTGTGTCTAAATATACTGCAGAGTTGTAAGATCATATTGTAACAATGCAATGAAATGCGTAGTTTATTTAGTTAAATCTCCATTTGAGTCACTGAGGGAGTGGCTGTATTGACTTAAGCCTGTGAGAAGTTACATGATTTTGACAGAACTGAAAGACAAGGATCAAATCATTGTATTTTCACAAGGAGGTTCACCTAACAGGTCGCATAAGATTTGATACGGTGGAGATTAAATGGCGCAAAGATTTATTTATTTTATTTTTTTTACTTAGAACGTCTCAAATGTGAAAAACAGAACTAGTTTGCAGTGGTCCAAAGATCCTCACATACACGATGCATTCTGAGCATCCTAAATATTCACCAAGATGAGTTTATGAGCACTTTTCACAACTTTCAGAGGCCAGAACAGAGTTTGCCATCACGGTAATGCAAACAACAACAAGCATGATAAGTGCGCACTTCCTGAACCTTTGACAATAAAACACAATAATCAGATGCAGACACAACTGACCTCAAGACAAATATTGGTCAAATACGTGGAAAAGAACATTTGGTACAAGGCAATTAACATGTGAATGAATAAATACATTGAAAAAAAGAATAACTCTGGATGATAAATAGTTGACAATTAAGTAATGCTACTATGAAAATATGGGTGTGCACATTCTAGCCTATTTGTAGCCAAAAAAATGATTTCTGGTTTGGTGTTGGGAAACTTAAAGCTAATTAAAAACACAATTTCCATTGAGTTTGAATTACGATACAACCAAGGGAGCTCCTAAAATGAAGGGAAACTGGTGCAACAAGTGCGGAGTTAAGTCTATAACCATGGGAATTCCACATGATTTATTACAGTGATCAGACTAATCTTAAATGAGAATTAAGTCTGAATAAAAGGTTAATAGATTCTAATCCTCCATTCACAACCCTGCACATTTGTACAAGCTTGGGAATGGCACTGGAGCACCAATTTTAACTGCTCAGACCAAGCCAATTATGTAAATTTATGCAGGAGATAGAAGTGTAGATGGGGCTGAGCGAGTGGAAAAAATATAGAATTGCAATTTTTCTGACAAGCATTGTGATTTATGTTGATCACAGGATCCTGTTATTTTAAACATTTACAAAAAAAAAAATGGAAATTTGAACTTTAAACTAATCCAAGAATCTCATGCATTTCAGAACATGTTTGTAGAGGTCTTTATTTTGCAGAAACAATTATCTAATTATCTTCTTATGATATTAAAAAAATTTCCTCTGCAAACAACAATTGCAGTCGTTGCGATTTGTGATCACTGAAATTGTGATTTTGTTTTGATTGCGATTAATCTTGCAGATAGTATAGATTTAGAGCATCAGAAAGAGGCATTGCTTTTGACAGACACGTTTGGCTGTGTATTCTGTGTAATCCGATGCAGCTGGACTCTGTTTCAAAGCTCATCGTCAAATGAATGACGATATCAACCTGTTGTGACAAGTTGCACTCTCATCAGCTGAAAAGCCAGTGGAGTTGGCAGGGATGAATCTGCTCTAATGTGAGTTTGATATGAAGTGCATGGTATATGAGGTTATTTTTATTTATTGTTTTAAGAGTATTCTTTAATTGTTCGAGAAAAACATACTCATAAAACAATTACAACTGCATGCATGTTTATTAGGGCTGAAGACCTTTAATCATTTAGTTGATTAATTGGTCGACTAATAATTTTATTTTGATTATAAGGATTTATATGGGACAACAGCAGAAAAGAGAAGTTAGTAAGTGAGTTAGTTGAAGATTTGGTATAATTGTTGGTACGGCTGGGCAATATGAGAAAAAAAAGAATCACAATGTTTTTTTCCCATATTGATCAATCTCCATTTTTGATTTGATCCTCTTCCATCTCTTTGAAAACATAGACAGGTAGACTTCAGGTATAGAGCAGGGCATCAGGATCACTATAGTTTTTATTTCGTATTGCTAGGACCAATAATTGTGAAGAAATCCACACTTAAAGTTTGGAAGTTTGTACAATATATTAAGCCTAAAAGCACACGCACGTTAACGTTATTGACAGAAACATCTGCGATGCGCTGTTACAGCCCTAGGCCTAGTTCTTTTCTTTGTTCATGTGTCTATTTTTTGTGTGTGTCCTTGAATCTCTCCCCTTTTCCCCATGAAAACCTGGCTGTGTGAGTCCTCATTGCAGATTGGAGGACCATTTTTCCCACCTGGCCAATACTGTGCTTCACCTGCAGCCGCCTCCCCCCCATTTAAGAAGATTCAGGACACCTGTTCGGGGCTGCTGGCGTGTGGCCAGTTTGCCATCTTCGTGTGTGTCTCTTTTGTCATGTCACTTCATGTGGAAGTGACTCTGTTTGTTGGTCAAGATTTTGTTATGTTATTGTAAAACTTGTGTTGTAGTTAACTTTACCTTTGTTACTCTTTTGTTTAAAATCTTGCAAATACCTTCTGTTTAAATATGTTAGTTCCTTTTTGTTTAGTTTACCCTTTTACAACCATTAAATTACTTCTTACTTTACCATTTTCCATCTTGGTTTCTTTTGTTACTTCCCTGTCCCCACACGAGCTGGGTCGTAACATGCGCTAAATTAGGTCTTAAGTTTAACTCATAAATGGTGAGAATATAGTCGTTTACTTTCTGTAACCAGCACCAGAGGAATGAAAGAGGAGAAAAGTTGAGGAGCTGCCACTGGATCAGAGAGAGGGAGGGGGAGTGGGGGCAGACGACAAAACTTGGTCACAGTCAAAACTTGTGAAATGCGAGGACACATAAGACATCAAAGAGATGCACTATGTTCACCTAAACAAGAGAGCGGTGACTCTTCAGTACCACCCGGATATAGATATGTAATACTTTTGAGAGCTTTTCCCAGGCCCCCTTTTTAGTCGACTAATCGGTCGGCAGGACATGTCTTTAGTCAACCAGGAATTTCTTTAGTCGACTACAGCCGCCCTAATGTTTATATTATTCTCACAATTTCTTTCTTTCTGATGCCACAGAGAACCAACTACCTCCATCTGAACAGGCTCTGCGGCCCCACGCACTGCATTAATCAATCTCCCCTTTGGTCTTCATCTAGACGTTCTGTTTCGTAACAACTCTAACATTATCACATTCTTCTATTAATATTGCATATTCCTCCACTATAAATAGTAATTACAACATTGTTCCATAAATTGCTAAGTATTGCAACATTTATAAATAATGCATTTGATTGGATTTGTCTTACGGAATGCATTTCAGAAAAAAGTGGCAATGTACAATTACTACTACTACTAATTGGCAAATCTAATCAGTAAAACTACAAACTTGTTGCTACATAGGCTTTCAGGTTGTTATTTACCTCCTCTTCCTCTTCCTCCATACTGGGTTCTGGGCTCTTCATGGGACTTGACGACTGACTGAAGACTGAGGACTTTCCACTGACACTCTGTGAAAGGATAAAACAAATTACATTAGTTCAAAACAGACATTAAAAAGATTGACAGGCTATAGACATATTAATTTGATGCTGTCTAAATACTTAATCATTTTATCTCTTGTAATATGTTACTAATTGTACAGGCATTATATTTCAGTCTTCAATATCTAACAGAAACTGAAACCAAAAAGTTAGAAGTTTTATTCTGATTATAAGTCTGACAGAACATGTCCCTACCCATCATTTGAAATAAATAAATACATAAAATACATAAAAAAAGAAAAAGAAACATTGAAAGAAACAAATTATAGACATCTAAAATCAGATAAACAACATAGCAGGGAATAACCCTTAAGGTCAAAACAAGGACTAAATCATTTTATGAAAGATTACGCTGACATGAGACTGCTTTGATTTGAAAAGTTAGCTGTGGGCAGGTTCAAACCCAGGTTACGCAATTAACGAATACAGACATTTCCTGTATGAAAAAAATCAAGTCAAATGAATCTTAGTGTCTGCGTGTTATTGGGTGTAGTATATCACAATTTACAGTTTTACGAGGGCTCTTTGAGCTCATGACATGTGTGACGGAGACACACCCCTGTCTTTGAGAGGACACACCCAGTGCATAGTTCCACTTGGACCCAAAACAAGTCCAGCTCTGTTTCAATCCTAACCAGACTGTTACTATTTAAAATGACTATATTCTTCTGGAGCATTTGGAGCGTAAAGGAATATAAATATTTGTTTTTTGTTTCAGGATCATTTGACGAGGCTGTGCTTTTTCAAAATATCACCTGCCTATGGGTGGACAACAATGCAAATCATTCTGTATTTTTTGTATTACTTTACCTTTTACCCCTAATTAACATAATTTCGCTCATGTTATGGTATAAATAAATCAAACACTTCTATTTAGTGTTCTCTGTCCTGCACTTTCATTCAAAAGTACTGCTGCCCAACGACAGGATGGCAATATGCTGATGTTGGAGGGGGAATAGAACTGCCAATTTTGGGCTGAGCTGGCAAACGCTCCACTGAGTCACACCAACGGTAATAACGCCTTACACTACGGTCTAGCACTTCTGTAATCACATGTGACCAGGTAAGGGTGGGAAATAAATACTTACCAAAAATAATATCTATATATTTTTGGATTCACCAATATATTTGGCAGTCCATCAGAAATGTGCTTAAAAGTCAGTATTGTTTGTAGTGTTTGGAAGTTATTTTTCCTTTCGTTTTTACTTGCTTGATAGATCTACTTTTAATTTTAATCAGCTCTTTTTGCTGACTTTTTTAAGAAACAAAAATTGCCCATCAACCTGAGCGTCAGAAGCGTGATATTTTTAAATTGTACATCGGTGGGCAAATGCACCACTGAGCCACCCACCCTAACATAAAAAAGTTATCTAATTTTGTATCTGCAAAAACAAGGTTCTGAACTAAAGCCAACACAAGTCTTAATGTTTTGGATGAGAACATCAATCAAAGCAATGGATCTAAGTTAGTGTGACTTCGCTGGGCAGTGGACACCTAACAGTGTGGAGGATGCACCCAGTTTCCCTTCAATGATTTAACAAGAGACTGCATAATGAGTCCTGACCATACATCGACTGTACTAATGTCCGCAAAAGTATCATGAGAGCCTGTGAAGTGAACAGTTTTCAGTTTTCAGGCATGCACACTCATGACCTTTATATGCAAGCCCTGTCATGTGCGCTCATAAGAGAAAACAGGTGTAAAAACTCCACTCAAAGTTTGGGAGTCTCTTGTCTCTTGGCTTTGCAGTTACGTTATGTTGTTTAATCCAAAAGCAGAAAGGAGCATGTAGGGCTCATCTGCCTCACAGGCACAGTTGTGGTTGAGGGCGCCCTAAGGAGACTTCTCATAAACATAAAATAAAAGGAGTCGCTGTAAATTGCATGCAGCCTATTCATTTGACAAAGTAAACAAGTGAATGAATAGGAAGGACTTTGACCAGGAGTAATCGAAGCAGAAAATACCTTTAATCTGAATGTGAGGTTTGTATGAAAAGACAGCAATACAAGACAGCAATACTTAAATACAATGTAAAAAAGGTTTACTCAGGGGTTTTTTTTGGTCTCATGTTTCTTATTATCAGAGACTACAACTAGAATAGTAGGTTTCAGTTTTATATTCCAAATGCAATCGACATTTTAATGACTTTAATTAGCTTGTTTTAACTGGGGTCTGAAATGGTTTTGGTCGGCAGATACATGAGAACATTAGAGCCCCGTCCATCAGATCGAGTGTTTATCCAGAACCTCAGTCTGTGAAATCTCAGAGCTACGTGTGAGAACTGAGACTGCACCGCCACAGGCCCCTTCACACCACGGGACCAGACCAGGACCTGGTCCAGACCAAGACCTGGTCCAGACTGAGAGTTCAGCAGATGCCTACAATATTTGTCTATTGAAGTGGCACTGCTGTAGGACTAATCTAGCATGCACACAAATGTTCGATTTCTGCAGAAAAACAACGATAATTTCAAGTTCCAATTAATGCAATTGTTAACTTATTTAGTAATGGAATAATTATTATATGCTGACAAAGATAGTGTTCCGCAGTATGGCATTAAACATATCCATCTTCCTGTAACCTGTAACTTGACCTGTTGGCCAAGTTGCAGGTCAGATCTGTGGGGAGCACATACACATACATGTTTCTCCAAGGTGTTTATGAGCAATAAAACACTGGTTGTTTAATAATGCAAGATGCAAGTTTAATGCCATAGCACAGCCCTAGTCCTACATTTTAAAGAGGGATGAAGACATATTCAACTGTAATATAGTTAGTTATAGTAGTAACATTTTTACTTTGACTGAAAATAGCAGGTTTCAAATGGGACTAAACTGAAATCAAACAGGCTGGGGATGGAACCCAAGACCTGAAGCAACACAAATCTAAGAAGCCTTTCTGTGTCGGGTTTGCATGTTCTTCCTTAATTATTATTTTGCAAAGAATAACTATTTTAAAAGGGCAATAAAAAAGAACACACTTTCCCACAACCTTTCTATAAACACATTTTGTAATTAACCTGCACAACTGGTTATACTGTGATCTTTGTGATGTCACTTTCACTGGCATCGTTCCATCATATAAGAAAACTTGCATTACCTAATAGGAAAATAACCTAATTTCCAGTGTATCAAATTGCAAAGCTACTAATACAAATAGAGTCAAATGGTGACATCTTCCTGGAACCACTTTTCAAACTGACCACAGCAAACCAGGAGCACCCTACAAGAGCCACAGTTTTAGAGATTGACACTTGCATACATCATATAAAACAAAAAACACACAGGGGCTAAACCCAGAACTCAACTGGATTTACACAGGGACTAAATCAGGACAAAACCAAGTCTACATCAGGACTAAACCGGCATCAAAGCAGGGCCAGCCGGTACAAGTGAACACAGCCTCTGACAGTCGTCCAGCTATTCAAAACTTATCACTCACTTAAACATCTAACCAAGTGTTCCTGTTAGCATCCTTATTACCCCCCCTTTAAACAGGACAGCGGCATCATGATAAAGAGGTCTGTTTCATCATATTTTGCAAATAATAAGCTGTCAAGAAAAGGCTTGTATTTATGTTTCTTTATGGTTCTTTATAGGGGGCAGGTTGTCTCACTGAATTTTAGCGTGTGGCCCTTAACATAAAAGCTTTTAAAAGGTCAAGGTCAAGTGTCATCTGGCAGTCCAAATGGAGGAAAAAAATGAAGCCATTCAAGTGCTACAGCAACAAAATATTTGCTAAGGCTTCCTTAAAAAAATGGTTTGGAGAAATGTCCACAAAAGAACTATGTGTTAATAGGTTTGGTCAATAAGCTCAGATAGGTATTCTAAAATAATTAATTGTCTATGACTATTAGTCTATTTATTTTTTATGTTGTTACATTGGCTTAGCTTCGCAATAAGGTAAATATTGCCTTAATAAACCCTACTTCAGTGGTCCAACCAGGATATAGACGCTTGAATTAACAAATGGATCGTCATTTACGTTACTTCATCGTTGGATTGCTGACCAACATCTAATGGATAATTCAAATCCCGTCTGTAAATCTCTATCCTACTTTTATGTTATTTGATCTAATATAATACAATGTAGTTGTTAGATCATATTGTTGCACGAACAACAAGCTTATTACAAATGCAACAATCATCTTGTGTGAACTGACAAGGAATCCCTGCCCACAAGTAAAGCGCTTGTCTACAATGGTTCTTGTCTACAATGGTTCAGAAAGCAATAACAACAACCTTCCATGTACGTGTCAACGAAGAGTCAACCGATTTGCTGAGTTCATAATTTGTCCCTCAGGTACCCGCACAAGCTTGCATAAAAGATTACTACACCTTACTTCAAAGGGAGTGAATCAAATTCTTCAAGGGATTTCAAGCAGCATTTGAAGCAACAATATTAGCCTTTGGCACAAATCTACTGAAGTGGCATCTCTTTAACCTCCTGAGACCTGAAGTCTTCATGTCGTGCTTTATTAATTTTTTCTATTTGTTTTTTGGGCTGACTGGGAGCTGATGAGTGTAAAAACAAAGAATTATCTTTTTACATTATGAGAAAAATTATGTCCACGTATGAGGACATTCGTTGTACGTTTTAATCATTTTGATAGAAACAATAAAGTCACATTTGAATAATGATTTGCAAAAGTATTTAAGTGCCTGATCACAGCAACATTGTTCCTGAGTAAAAACAAAATGAGAAATAAGAATTGTGCCTCATTTGAAGTGCTTGAAGGTGCAGGAGACATATGCCTTTAACAAAGTCCATCTTGAATCTAAACTATAATGTGTTATACTCTTCTGTCACCTTTAAGTGGCAGTTTAATGACCTCATATGTGACACCAGGACCTTGTAGAGAAAAAAAATGTATTGTGGCCTAGACAACCCAAAATTCCACATATGAGGACACAGGTCTCAGGAGGTCTAATACCTGTCGATTTAAGTATGGCTTTAACCTCAATATCAACATAATGTCATTCAATATCAGATAGTGTTGTTAGTTGATACATAATGCGTGTGTCTTATGTGCCACTGTGGCCCGTGGCGTGGGGGGGGGGGGGGCCGGGCCACCCCCCAG